>ONZP01000351.1:0-130856 GCA_900312805.1 Fusarium torulosum
CCCATGTCCCCCTTTCCAACTCACTCCCCCGCCCCTCAAAGACATCCACGTATCTCCCTTTTCGCCTGTACGATCCAAAAGTGGCCATTGACAAGATACTGCGACTTCCCAGTGTAGCTCACAGTATACGACAACCCTCTTCACTTACATCAGGAAGGAACATCATTACCGAGGGGCACCCAAGATGGTCTTTGCGGGCTGTTCGTTGGCTTTTGCGGGCTTTTCATTGGTTTCTGGCTTGGCATTTGCCTCTGTCACCTGGTGGGCCAAGTGACTAACCAGCCGTCGACATCCCTGAAGCTCAACCTTGAGCTCAATCGCAAACTTCAAGACAAGATTTGTCGGGTTCAGGTCCTCTTCAGGCCAGCTCTGTATAATAGGCAATATCTCCGTAACAGGGATATTGTCATTCCACGCGTTGACTCGTTGGACGAGGATCATCAGAAGCGCGTTGTCTTGGTCGAAAGCACACCATTCCGGTCTCTTCACAATGGATCGTAGGATATCAGTGAAGGGTAGCTCCCATGTCACATGTGCGAGCTCTATTTCAGCCGTTAATCTCAGATCCATGACGTTGATGTTGAGAACATGTTCCCGGAACTTGAGGAGGCAGATGAAGTGCAGCAGACGTGTCTTCTGAGGGTCTTTTGCCTTCAGCTCCTTCAGGACATCTTTGTGGAGGATATAGCCTAGGATGATCCTTTTTGTACCTTCAGGCCAGTCGTTGTGCTTGAAGCAGCGCTCCTCGTCAAAATAGGGGGCGAATTCGGAGTTCTTGTCCTCGATGTCTTGAATCTTGATTTCACGGGTGTGTTTACCGATGGTCATCGAGTAGGGTGCCGTGGATAGCGGACTATCGGAGTATAGGTCAGTTGAGCTAACAGATTATGATATGGGAACAGTGACTGACATTTGCTTCTCAGGAACCGTCAATTCCTCTATATCGCTGACGAGCAGCCAATCCTGGTCATTTTCAGACAGAGTTCCTAAGTGCTGCTGCATTTCGGGCAACTGTTTAAAGTTGTTTGACCGTTTGACTTCCTTCAAGGAATTGTGCTGATCTCTTTGCAGAAAGGGAAGTCTCTTAGAATTTTGCTGAGTGGTTGGACTGAGCTGCGATTTCTGAGGACAGAGCAATGGGATAGGAAGACAGAAGAAACTTCAAAGCGGGGGGGAAGCACACATGAATTTGTACGACAATTGAGTTCAAAGCTTCTTTAAGTTTAACACGATGTCCTCAGCATTTATCGTCTTAAGGTTCAGTGTTGCCCTAACAAAATATTTTGAGGGCTGAGGTACAAAACACACAAGACACATGTATTACCAGTCACTTTGAGTTCATTCCTCCGGGGCCAACTGGAACTATGAATACTTTGAGTGCGTGTACAAAGTAATGATATTAAGCAGTGCTTCTGATGAAGTTGGCGCTTTGGATCTTGGTGTCCAGTGGTCGAAAGTGAATCACATGATTCAGCACGTGATACCCCTGAGAGTCAACATCTCTACCAAACATGTTAAGTTCAGGGCTGACGTAACCCCAACTTCGCCTTTCGAACTAACGATATCAAATAAGCCGCCTAAAGCTATGAGTACAGTTCCTTCACTTATCTGGGCAAGATCACAAAGCCTTGTGGTTCTAAAGAGCGTGGCTTATAATCATGACCAATGGTTCATGAATGAGATCACGCTGGATATCAAACTTAAATTGCAGTATGTGTTACAGCCAGTCAGGCTTCTGTATACCTCTGCAGATAAATGGGGTGTTGGATGCCTATCTCACAAACTCCCGATGGCGTCCCGAATGTGAATGATTGTGATTACGTGCGAATAGTTTACATGCTACATATAGCCCACATGACAGCCATCTATTGTCTGTACGACAAGATTCCATTCAAATTATACTTCACGGGTCAAACTCACGGAAGGCCAAAGACGACTTCTTTTCCTGCTTTTTTATTTTCTTTTCTTTGCATTCATACTCTCGAGTACATTTAACGTGATTCTCGACACGTTCCTCGCCACCTGACTTCAGTTACTTCGGCTTGTTCTTGTCTATCTCCAAGTGAAGGATTCTCTCACATATTAGGCCTGTCATGGTGCCTCCCGTAGCTTTCTTCATATTAACGATGGACTGCTGGCTCATGGCCTTTCCCTCTCGGCTCATGCGATCACATATATAGTCACGAAAAGCATCCGTAATGGCCATGCCTGCGAAAGGGGGCTTTTGAGTCGTTTGACAATTTCGATAAAAGTGATTTTGTCTCCGTACACAATAGTTCGCTCTGTCGCAAGGTGACTAAGTATAGGAAGGTTGTACTTTAGTCCAACGCAATATACGTACAGTACGCTGGAAAAGTCAAACATGTTCTTTTTTGTGTCTGTGCCACGCTGGACTTTTCGACTTTGCCATCCCCCTGCGTTGAGATAATGTCTATATCTGTTCTCGGTACATTGATACCTAATCAGTCGCACGTATCTCGAATCCGATCGTGACTTATCATCCGGCGTGCGACAAAAGGTACGTATTTCAGGGGATGTAGATGATGAGTTAGCATTTTCTAAGCTAACCGTTGACACTTCCGTTTAAGACGTTAGTCCTGCCCCAGGGAAGGACTCCCTCATACAGGGTCCCTCTCCCTCTGGTATCTGCTTTCTCAGTGAGTCGTTACGCAATCCATGACTCGCCTGGCTTTCCAAACCGATAGCCCATACCAGGTCCCTGATTCAATCCTCACAAGCTGATATATAGAACAGACAGCGGATGTTCCATCCCAACGGTCATACAAAAGATTCTTCAACACCTTCATTTCTTTCCAAGGACACTTCTCAAGGCCTGGTTCTCGGCCTCGAGGCTGGCTATCTTCTGGCAAAGGATGCCAGCCATGGTGCCTTTCATGGCACCCTGTATCTCAGCGGTCGACTTTTCCGACAGAACTTGTCCCTCCTTGCTAGCTCGAAGACACACGTAGTCTAGGAGCTGGCCGGTGATCATCATGGACTCGAATGGCTTGTTTGAGAGTGTCTTCACGATATCGATGAAAGAGAGGTTGTCACCATAGACGACAATTCTCTCGCCGGCCATCTGCCGGAGACCGGTGAGTCGATACTTGATGCAGACGTTGTGTGTATACACCGCCGTGGTGAAGTCGACAATGTTTCGCTCGACCTCTGTAGGTCTCTGGACCTTGAGATTTTGATACTCGTCCATGTAAAGGTAGTGCACGATGACATGCGATACATGGTATGGGATATTCATCATGAGTAGCACGTGGGCTCCTGCCCACATTGAAAGGAATGATTTGTGCTTATCCAAAATCACGTCGGGAATAGATACCCGCTGACCATCGTCGAACTGAATGGCTCGAGAGCTACCAAGCCATCGACTGAGAGCAGGTCAGTTACTGAAAAGCCTCCTCATAGGGATAGTAAGCCAACACTCACGACTTGACTGGTCTGTCTTCGTGGCCATCATTGCTCAAGGGAGGACGCCAAAAGTTGAAGCTCAACCAAGAAGCCATCTTGAGGTGGTGTCTGTAGAGACGGTGGTGGAAATCGGGGCTCCAACGACGGACAGGCGGTTATACTCTATGAGGTATTGATACAAAAGAGAGTCCAAGATATAATAGTAAGAACAGATGATATATGCAGAATCAGAAAAATGTTCAAGAGAAGCTTCTGCTACTCAAGTAAAACGAAGAAAAGAGAAAACGCAGAGGGGCTGTTTGCGAGTAATCCACTGCCATGCCGACTAAACGTCACGGGGGCAACAAACAAACAAACGGCGAACGAGCAAAAATTTCGCGTACCAAGCGCGCTTTCATATACGCGTGGTATAGCTGGAACGCATCAATAACCTGAGTCGTTTGTTCAGCTGACAGTCACATAATTATTTGGTTGTTATGGAGTTGTTTGATGCTGAGTTGTTGTTCGGCTCCTGGCTGGGTTGAACACTCCCCTTTGATCAGCTTCCTGCGTGGGTATTTGGCTATTCTTATATAGTTTTATAGTCTCACTTAATATTACTTCTGGAATACTGCAAGTGAACTTGACCATGAGCATCATTGCTAGTGATTTGTCGAAATGCGCTGTCTTGTCGCGTCGTCTATCAACACACTCGCAGCCCAACATTAGCGATGAGCGTCATCCTAACCGTACATATACTAGTATCTCTCACAAGGCCTCGCACTAGCTGAGCTTATCTCATTTGTAAGACGCAATTGCCGAGTCCCTCAAGTCGCCTGCGTTGCGAAACGAGTGCGCTCCCTTTTGCCACTCAAGGGGCTCCGCCTTTGAGCATTCACCATGCCGGCCCTTGGCACTGCGGGACAGGCTTACACTCTGCCGTTCTTAGAAGACTCACTCTCGAAAGTTTGATCTGAAATATTATCGTTATGTTGTGCTTTATAGGCCTTTAGATACTGTCGTCGTTGGGGGAGTCTAAATCCTCCCTCGAGTACGCTCTCTTTTCGCACTGACTTAACTCCGATCTCTCTTCGCCTCTTTCTACACGATCTTGCAAGGCACATCTCCTTTGTATGACCTCTATAAGAAGAGAAGTTCTGCTTGTTCCATTCCATCAGAACATCATTACACTTATATCGAAACACCGAGTCCACAACCCAAGTTCTCTGACATATTTCGCACCTCTCTTCGGACTTGGGTTGGGACGACCTCTGGGACCCGTCTTGGGCTTTTCGCCAATGAAATGTGCCCGTGCATAGGATACGTCCGCCTTGGTGAGGCGTCGTGCTTCACGAGTGGCCACCCAAGTGGCCAGAGATGTTCTCACATCTTCTGTGTTGAACTCCCCATCTTTCGCCGCCTCTTCGGTCAGGATCGCAAGATCCGATAGCATGCCAGATCCCTGTTTCTTGACAGGAAAGTCGGATAAGTGTTCCAGCTATCGCCCTTAGACACACTTAGACACGCACATGTGGGTGTTTTCGTCTTCCCTTTCAGGCTCTCTCTGTCCATTTTGCAGACTCTCACAATATATCAGAACGTAAGCTCCTGCCCACATGGAAAGGAATGCTTTGTGTTTTTCCAATATAGCCTCAGGCACACAAACCCTGTCCAAGCTTATGCAGTGACGCTTTTTGTTGCAGTTCGAAGTTGTTGTTAAGCTTGTTGCAGGGCGACATGATCTGCTGGATTCTAGGTATATAACGATCGATGTGCATCCTGTTCTGGACGTTGTCGAAATGTGAACCAGAGACTTTTACTTCGCGAAAGGTCCACGGAAAGTATAGTCCTATAGATTGACGCAAGACTCGCCTCAGAAAACTAGGGAGTTGACAGCCCAGGGTCCTTCTTATAAGCCAAAGTTCAACTGGCCCCAACTGGCCTGGCAGTATGTCTTTCATCCGCATGGTCATCTTGGGCTGACACCTCCGACATGGCAAGGCTCGGCAGTTTCTTTTCACTCGTTCCATCTTCCGCAGCGCGTCATGCCGCTTAGTTGTCTCTTGGAGGAGGTATTGGTTTACCAGAACACGAGCCAAAGTGGCCGCCTCCCGAACCTCATAAGTTAGTGGGATCCGTCCTGAGATGAAGAGCCTGTGCTTCAATGCAGCGCGGTGGTTCTACGACTTTTCCGACGTTGAGATAACAATTCTAAGTACAAGCTGTGTTGCAGCGAACACAGGCAGCAGATGACCTCTTCTTCCCGTGGAGTCATTCATGGGTTACCGCGACGACATGGTAGCGGCGAATACACTGGGAACAGGGCCACTCGACTACCTTGGAGAATACGTTCTCATTGCTGATGGACTGTCGTCGAACGTGCCACTATGTGTAGATCAGAGTTGGTGATTATCCCGAATCAGCATCGACCAGTCGTGATTCTACTGAACACGGCCGTGAGGCCCTACTGACCGGACCTGATTTGAACTTGTTGTCTCGGCTGGTTCCTGTTGATGTTCTTCGCAGTTCACAGTAGCGATAAAGATCAGTTGTTGTATCAACCCGCACACAGCAGTTTGGTGCGCGCCATGTTTTGGTACTGTTCGAATGGTGACTGCACTACTTGACACCCCAGAAGTTGTACCATGTATCATGATGTCGAATGTTTTCGACTTCTGCGACCGTGTAGAATGCCCATGCGGATAATTTGACGAACAACCTTCGTGTATATAGTAACTCTTCCTCCTAGGGACCGACTTCTTCTGTCCGTAGATTGAAGATGATGAGGAAGTGCCCGTATGCACTATGGATTGCAATGGACATCATATGAGTGGCTTCGGTAGTGATGTTTGATGCTCTCAAAGGAACCCTGGAAACGGCCTTCAGAGTACCTTCGAGTCTGTGACGCGACCCGATAATAAAGCCGCCAAGCCGAAGTCTAGAGGGGACATTCTGGTCATACGATACCAAGCTAGACGCATCTTTCGGTATGTATGAAGGAAATGGTGTTACCATAGGTGGCGATTCTTTCGCCAGCCATTTGTCTGATTAATGGGTTAACATCCCCTATTTTCAGACTTCTTAGGCCCATCTCGTTCTCAACACATATCTAATTAAATGTCTGGAAGATGTTTGTAGCTCTATAAGTTTTGTTGAGATGGTTTGCGAATCTCTCTAAAGCTTAAGGTATGGATACCGACGGGATCTCTCTGTGGTGCTTCACGTTTGTGACCGTAGTCTAGGCCTCTTTCCATCGGAATCGTCGTGGTCTAACCAATGGTAATAAGTCTGATACTGCGCTCTTTTCGTATGCAGGCCATGCATCAGGTTGGTTGCCATTTGTGATTTGCTGCAGTGGCATTGAAGCTTTCCAAGACTTGTATTGTATGCTCCAGGTACTATCAGAGCTGCTAGACTCGGCTTCAAATTGATCATAATTACCTCCACAAGACATCGCTTTCCCCTAAAATTGATTGAAGTTCGTCTTCAGCTCAATATAGTGGTCTACACGTGTATGTGTTGACCATTGTCGTGGTTGTCCTCTCATATATAGCCATATTGTAGCCCCGGTTCCGACTTTTATAGTCGCGGGAATCTCAACGTATATAGTTGCTCAGTTCGAAGTCCTCACAACAAGACGATCATCGTATGAAAAGATCTCCATGAGCGCGTTACCAAGTGCGACGGAGGTAGTTACCATGTTATCCTGGACTCTGGCTTGTCGAGTCGTACTTTTGCTTGAGGCGTCCATCCTTGTTGATGTAATCTAGCATACCCATGATAATTTCTTGCGCAGTGTTCCGTACTAAGGCTGCCTCCATCTCTCATAACACTTCGTAACATCTGGTTCTCTGCCTCCAGACTAGCAATCTTTTGACAAAGGATGCCAGCCATGGTACCTCCGATGGTATGTCAAGTGGTTTCTGGGTCCGTTTAGTCATTCGCTCGATTGCCATGTTGAGCAAGTTGTATGGATACTCATGGCCTTGTCAACACAAGTTCAAACCTCGACCGGCTTATATCACCAGCCAATAACGGTTACGCTGTCGTTGGGCCAGTGAAGAACATATATATGCTCCTGATATGCACTCGACAGTCGTCAAGTCTCCAAGGGCGTTGAGAGAGGCACCTCCACAAATACAGGAATCCCGCCCATTCCTCTGAGTCACTATAATATGATTTGACTCGCCTTGTCATGTCCTGCTGAGGCACGAAGCCATGGTCAAATTGCGAGTTGGATCCGGGTCGTTGAGAGTAGTGGAGCGTCTTTCTAGTTGTGCGGAAGATAAGCCAGGTGTTATCGACAAAGTCACCGCCTTCACAACCGGTTTCGATACCTTGAAAAGCAAATGGAAGGCGTATGGTTGGAACGCATTCGTATGGTCAAAACACGAGTCAGTCTAGCAGGGCATACGTGTTGTCCATCGCACAGTTCCTCGAAGTTATTCGACAGACAATTCGCTCAGGGCCCCGCCATGTTCAATTGGGGTACTGTCGAAAAGTATATATTGCAGTTGCTGGCGAAAGACCTTATGATAAAAGAAAAGATTCCTGCCCGGACAAGGCTTGGATCAACAGACTCTCAGTCTCTTCTCTCGCGTTCACCTCAATGCGATAAGTACTAGACCGCTTGATCACGATATCGCAGAGATGAAGAGGGCAGGTTTGGACGTAGAAACCGCACCACTCAAGGCTTTCTTTGAGCCCTTCAGCACCCCGGGCATCCGCCCCAAGATGTTTTCATGTTGACGTTGAATGCCAGAGTATACGACGTACTCTAGGTCGTGCCATTGGCCTGAATGGACGTAGTCCTCTTGCACATGATACTAACCGGCTTGCCCTTTACCACCGTATGTTGAAAGCCAGCTTCAAGGGCTTGAGAACTTCATCGGATCCTGGAGAGGCATTGGTATCTTGGCTCCTTCGTTCGAGCAAGACCTTTGACATCTTATGTAGGTCTTCCCCATCCACGAAGAGAGGTGTGAGCCATCAAGGGCTCGCCTCCAGGATGGTTCCACCTAGAACCAAACGCGGTTCTTCATCTTCTCGTATATGCAGTGAACTCATATTGTGTGACTTCAAATATTCCCATTTGACGCTGTCTGTCTGGCCATCTCACGACGGCACGATCTTGGCATCCGCCACCCAGGTGCACTCTGTAAAATAATCATCTTCCCATTCGTTTGGCGACACTTGAGTACTGTACGAATTGCATGTAGGTCTCTTTGCGTCTTTCATTGGGATTCTGGACTGAATCGAAGTCGAGGTTTCTTCTAGAAAGACTTGCAGATTGGGGCACCTCTAATCGTACTTGGTGGGTATCCTAGTCGATGACATACGTCGTATTCTTCAACTATTTCACCCATCCACGCCTTGCGTGGTCGGGTTGAGGGTTGCGTTTTCCGGTTCGGGGAGTAATTAACGCCCAGCCAGAATCGAGCAGGTGCTTGTTCTGTTACCAACCGACCAAGTCAAACTTGGTTCCCAGCTCGCTTACTTCCCTCCATATATAAGACGCCAAACATGGCTTTTGAATAACGCCGCGGTCTTCATCCGCCATGTGATAGAACGCCTTTAGATGACCGTCAAGTTACCTCAAGCCTTGGTACTTGAGGCAGCTCTAGCGGTTATATAGCACAGGCCTCGAGTGGCAATGTGTAGGTAGGCTTATACCTGGAATTGTTGGCCTAGGGTTGGTGAAGCGCATATTGGACGATGACATATGGTATTGGTTATATCTATCTTCTCGTAAGTCTTCGAATAGTTGGCGAGACTTCCAAGTTAACGCAGTCCCCGTGGGGTGCCCTGGAGACATCCGTGTGCTGCTGACTCCAGATTCCAATCATGAGTAAAGCGCTTGTCGGGAGGGGTCCGCAGGATAGTAATTAGTAGTCTCAATCGCTCTTTTGTCGTACCGATAGAGTCGACGTGGTTTTTGCACTCTGGAGGGTCATATATCTTGATATCTCTAGCAAGAGATATGTATCTCCTGTAATCCTAGAACCTCCTAGGCGCTACTTTATAAAGAACCATCCTGTATGTCTGGGGAATACAGTTCCTCTTGCTCTGTAATGTTCATCATTCTCCTCGCAGTCAGCCCATAAGCCCAAAGGAGCCACTTCCGTCTTTTTCGTAGGTCAAGACTGGGCGGAGGACCTTTTCATTTGGTGAGCCTTCATCGTATTTCCAGTTTCCTGAGCACGTCATATCTCTGAATGAAGCAATGCGCATCATCTGCTTGCATGAGACCATTGTAAGAAAAGCTCTGATATGTCGATTGTCGGTTTCATCTGCCCACGCAGCCATTCAACTTCCTCCACTCCTGCAGTTCCCCTCACATTTGCAGGTGCGAATCTGGTGACTTGGACACTCCAGGATCGATCGACCAGATCGTTCGTCTGTATCCGTGTATAGATATAGCTCGAGAATAGTGGAGTTTGTACACAGGGATGTTGACTCTCTTCCCATAGGGATGTTGACTCTTTTCGCCAGCAACGAATTCGCGCTACCACAATCGGACATAAACTTTTCCCTGTCCACGATCACTAGGCAGCGTCGACAGTCGGCAGCAGGCATCTGTCGCGGCAAGTAGGCGACGGTGAGAGGAGAATCATTATCACTGGCCTTCTTCGGAGGTGGAGGTGTAGGTGCGATTGTGCATGCATCGGGGCTTCATAAGCGATAGGCTCCTCGAGGCACACAGCGCTCCTGGAGCCGATCATACCCCAGGCACTCGGGGGCCAATTGTGCAAACAGTCGCTTACCAGTCTACATCTTGACTAGACCAAGGGATAGTGATAAGATGTCAGGTGAAGTGGTTGCTGTTAAGTTTTCTCCTTGTATAGATCAGAGAAAGCTGAGGGGCTTCACAGCAACTGGAAGTTTGCGATATGTAATGATGTTCTTGTTGCCTTTGACGTATACTATGTGACACATGGTATGGGTGTCTTTCCATTGTGTGGGATGGATTATTGCCCGCCACTCCTATCAATGTTTAGCGTTTACTCTAAGAGTGCAACTCCGACGGTCAGGTTCTTACATAGCCACTCTTGTCTTCGGGTGGATAGAGGTTGATCATCATATCAAGCCGTATCCTCTCCGGTAGCTGGATTGTCGATGCTATGTCTCCAGAGTTGAAGGCCAAGTACTCTTCAGCTTTGCGAGCGACTTGTATATAACTTCACACTCCCATTGTCCTTCTTTGTCACATGTTCCCCAGAAGGGACTCCAACACACCGCTATACAAAGTCAGCTCATTTCTGCATATGTATGATGTTTAGGACGTACTGTGTGTAAATCCACCCATGGTCGTAGCAAATATTGCAAGACGGCTCAATATTGAGAAGTTTGACCTTGCCGCTCGACACTGGTCTCTCAACAGACCCAACGTGTATTGGGATTCGATTCAGAGGATATATATATTAGAGAATGAAGACATAGAATACCAGGTAACTGGTGCAATTGAGTGCTGGCTGGGCTCTGTATGGTTCTTGAAATGTCTTCCGGTTACGTATATATAGAGGAAGTTGTATAAGGAGTAAACGTGTAGAGATGGGGTCACGGGCGAGGGATGGGCTACTTATACTCCAGAACGACATAGATACATGACAAGTAAGTTGACTAACTACTTCAAATTTGTTGTTAAGAAACAGATCAACGCGCAGCAATCTCGTTATCGGAGTATCTTACATTTGCTTACTGCAGCAAAGCCTCGCCGTCCATCAGCGGATTTGCTGTCCAAAGCAATCACAACGACTTGTTCCAGCAACACCGGCATCTCACACAACATCGCGGTCACTACCCGGAGTCTCGCCCCAGTCGTAAATGTTGATACCCGTCTGTATGAGTCTTTAACGTAATCGAGATGCTCTTTGCCGATAATGGTGACAAGACGGGTGACTGCTTGCCGGTTGCATACTATCCTACTCCATCCAGATTGGCAAATCAAGACTGAGAAATCACTTCAGGTCAGCCAGGAGAAGCGTCTTCCCGTAACAACGCACTTGTCCTATATGTAGTCCGCTATTGCTTCACCTGTGTGTCAAACTTGGAAGCTGCTTCAACACATCCGCTCATCCGTCCGAGTATCACCTACATACAGAGAGCAAGGACCTTGACCAAACCCATGCTACATACAAACGAGCATTCAATGCAAACGAGCAAGCTTATACTACTTGTCGATCCGGAAACACTACGCAATTACACGTTCCCGTCAACAAATCATACCACCTAGTTTCACCGACAGACACTTCATATCACATCACATCCCAACATCATGTTTGACAAGGTAAAATTCCATCTTTTTGCAACAAATAACACGGTCCCAACAACCATGCTCCAATAACATGCTCTTGTACCTTTCTTCGCTTTCCATCTACCCATCCAATGAATATCCATCCCCCGTCTCACTTTTTGCGAGTCCATACCCACCACCCTCAAGTGACAATCGTGATTCTAGCATGACAAAAAGACGAATCGTAAATAATCACATTACTCGCCCCCGCAACAGGTGGTACGGTCATGTCTAAACCCGAGAACAAAGCTTTCGATACATCATTATCCTTTCAACGCCGGCTTTGGCTTCTCCCCTCATCTTTAAGCGACCGAGGCGATGACTAGCGCAGCCACATTCTCCTCCTCACTTCGCACCGTGATCTTTGTCGTGACACCTGTTTTTGATGAAAACGCCATCCGCACGTTGGCAACCACCCGACCTCCACTGACTGTCTTGCCCAGAAGCTTGAGTGTGTGGGTAGTCTGGTTGACAGGAACGTCGGTACCCTCCAGAGGCTGCAAGGATAAAGCCTTTGTGAGTTGCTCCGTAGCATCTGTGAATTTGTCAGTAATTGGCTATCTGTGTGTTTGGTGATCAACGTACCTGCAATGCTCTCCATACCGCTCAATTGGAGTGTCTCTGTGACCTCCTCACCAGAAGCACCGATCTGCTCCCAGATATGACTGAAGTTGCCAGCAAATGTGGGGATCACGTAATCACTGCCAGAAAGGTCGAACTCGGCCACCTCGTACTCATCATCGTAGCCAGTATCCTCAGGCTCGCCCGATGAGGGGTCAATCTCCTTGCTGGTGAACTTGAGAACGTTGGAGAACGTGGAGATAGGCAGAGAACCCTCGCCGTTGATCTTCTTAAAGGCCACGTAGACCTTGCCAGGCTCATCAGTTGAAAGCTTCTCAGCCTGGATGATGAAGACCTCCTCGAGCTCCTCATCATCGGCAGGGGTAGCGACAACAGAGACATTCTCAAGGACAGTGTCGGGCAAGGTGTTCTTGACCTCGTACTGGAAGACAATATGCTCCTTAAAGATGTGCTTGACCAGAGTAACGACGTACTCAGTCTCAGCCTCAGTAAGCTCGATAAGAGGCGAAGACTTGAGCACACTGCCGAACTCCTTCATCTCGGGGATCTCCAGCAGCTCTTGGGCGTATCGCTGAGCCTGAGCAGAAGCAGAAGCAACAGCCTCGGCTCCGGTGGCCTTGGTGGGGCCAACCTTAGGAGCCTTGAGGGTAGGAGCAGTAGCAATCAGCTTCTTGGATCGGTCCTCAGCATCGGCCTGTTCTCGCGTAACCACAGGGATCTTGGAGATATCGAAGGGGCTGTCGAAAGCAGACTTGTCATCAGAGGTGACGTACAGAACAAGCTGCTGCTCGAAGTATGGGAGGGAGAACATGTTCTCTGTGCGCGCATTAGTATTGGTCAACTTTCAGGAATTAGACATTTCTTACCGTTCTTGACGAATCGAGTAGCCATCTCATCGTCCTCCTCGTTCATAAGTCTAAGGTTAAGGGCGGCACGGTCACGGACCTCATCATCGACATCGTCCAAGCAGCGGGTAAGGAGAACACGGACACTGCTCTTGACCTCGGGATCTGATTGGCCAACACCAAACTTGGCGAGAGCAGTGACAGCGGCAGCTCGTACGATAGCGTTCTCGAGAACCACTCGGTTGTAGATGTATCGGATGTACTTGGTAGGCTGAGCAGTCTTGGGACCCTCAAGACCAATAAGGTGAAGAATTCGGACAGCCAGCTTAGTGAACTCGCAATCCTCAATAAACTCGCAAAGGTGGGCAAGTGCGTCCTCCTTGGAATCGGGAACAAACTTGATCAAGTCGAACATGCTCTCAACGACAGCCCTCTTGAACTCATAGCCACCCTCGTCACGCAGAATACCACTGAGGAAGGTAAGCATACCGGCCTGCTTGCTGGGGAACTTAAGGCACAGTGTTCGGATAGCCTCGACAATTGTAATCTTGAACTCGTCGGTAATCTCGGACATGAAGGTGGAGATCTGCTTCATCAATCTGTCGACACTGGCCTCGTTACCGGTCTTGAGTAGCGTGGTGATGGCAAAGGTAGCAATGGATCGGTTGCTGTTGGAGATGAGGAGCTCGATATCGGGGTTGCAGGCGTTGACGGCAGTAGGCTTGAAGCTGGCGAAGTTGTGGAGAATTCGGAGAGCGGCAAACTTGGTGACAGCGCGGGGAGAGGTGAGGAAGAGCTGTAGAACGTGGACAGCTTGCGCCACCTCAGCATCAGTAACATCACGCATGTCGCAGATGGCCTTGGCAGCCTCGAAGTTGACCATTTCACTCTTATGTCGCAGCCATCCGTCGAGGAGCTGCATCATGGGCTTTCTCAATGAAGCATCCTCCTCGGCGAGCTGTGCAGCAAGTCGAACCAGCATGACGATAGCAGCGGGGCTCTTGAGGGCACCAGCAGCGCCGAATTGCTGAACCATCTTGACCAGGGCCATTCGATCGTGCGAGCGCATCTGATATAGAAGTCCGACAGCGTGGTATTGCGACATGGTCGACTGGTTCATAGGGACCTGGCTGCTCGAGGTGGAAAATCCAAGGGAGAAGCCACCGGAGGACTTGTTAGAGGCAGCGGCCTCCTGGGTCTCGCTCTGCCATCGTCGGACGACATCCTTGGCGATTGGGAGAAGGTGGTAGGAGGAAACCAGGGCGGCAGAAGACACGGAGGGGTTCTTGTCGACAATTGCGGTCTTCATCACTCGTTCGATCGATTGGACGGTCGTGGCCTTTATAGTGTCAGCATCCAGGGGTGTCGGTGTATCTGCCAGCAAAGCGACCTACATCGATAATTCGGCAGAGAGCACGGATAGCGTTGGGTCGGTAGATGGCATCGGTGCTGCCTCCGGTATCCTTCATAATCGTGCTGGTAACCATAATAATATCCTCAGCCGAGTTGGCGAGCTCCTTGATGACAAGGTGAACCATCTGTCGGAGGCTGGCATCCTTGTTCTGGAAGAGCTTCGAGATGCCGAAGAAGAGGGTGGTAGCTTCGTTGGTAGGGAACTTCTCCCCTGTGTAGAGGAGGAGAGCGATCTTTGTGAGGAGAATGCGACATCGTCGAGGCTGGATAGGGGAGCTGTTGAAGAGTCGTGCTGTCGAACTATTTAGCTTGATTGTGGGGGGACGAAGAGGAACAGGGCGATTGCATGGAACGGACCTTCTTGGAAGACTTGGGTTCTGTCCACCTTGACCAGCCCGAGGTCGGCGTCTTCGTCCTTTTTGCCGTAACTCATGCTGGGCAACTGGGTTGAGGTGAAGGGTTTGGTCGAGGGAGACTTGAGGTTGCGGTCGAGGCGCTCCTAAGGTAGAATCACCACGTCGCAGTTACGCTTCAGGGATGAGTGGTGTCGTCACGTGACGTTATCAGCCCCTTATCGGACGGGGATTCGTGTCAACTTTGGTAGCATTGAGATCATGAGTGAACGATCAATTGTTCCGCCTGCCAGTATCAATTCATAGGTCTCTTTCTAATTTCCTCTTCTAGACGTAAATCTTTGCATCAATCCAGATCAATCATGGATTTGGTATAAAAGACACCTTCTAGATATGCCAGTCCATCAAGGATCTGCCGGAGAATGGAGTCCCGCAGCTGAGGTACCCGCAACATTTCATATGCTTAAAATAGCTACAAGCAAGGAGATACTCACCAAGTAGGTTGTTCTATGTGAATAAATGGCAACACATAATGGTAGCTAGCTTGCAATCTGCCAAAAGCCGCTCTCGTAATTCTTTCTCTGAGCTCTCATCAGTTTAAAGTGACATCATGTCGACCCTGAACCTACCCACTATAACTACTAAAGTAGGATCTGAAATAAAACGGTCATTCTCAACAACGTCCAACGTACAACGTAGATTCTAAGTCCAATTGTAAATTAGCATTCAAACTCAAAGAAAGGTAATAAAAAAGAATCTTGAATACCTCTCAATTTAATAATGCGATTTGATCATGAATAAGCTCCAGATATTGAAAGAAAGCATTAAAATAGGGTAGCTATTTGTCCCCAATTATTTTGGACCCCATTACTTCTCAGGCAGACCCAATTTTCCGGCTTCGCATCTTTAAAGTCTCCCTCCGGTTCCAAACATTCAACTCCAATCTCCAATACTCTCTGCCACCCAAAATGAAGCCCTTAACACGGTTATCGCTGCGCCTTGCGCCCCGGCTCGCCCAGCGCCCTGCCCTCGCCCGTCCGATTCACTCGACCGTCGTCAAGGCCGCCAATGTCGCTCCGGTGGTCGGCACAGGCCCGCCCCCCGAGCCGCCGATCCAACACACCGATGCCAATCAGCGAGTCGCCAGGCGGAGGAGGCAGGCTGAGATGCTCAAGAATGCGAAGGAGCTGCGAAGTGCCTACGCTGGAAAGGGTGGTGGCTTGAAGAC
Organism: Fusarium torulosum; assembly: GCA_900312805.1. Classification (NCBI taxonomy): domain Eukaryota; kingdom Fungi; phylum Ascomycota; class Sordariomycetes; order Hypocreales; family Nectriaceae; genus Fusarium; species Fusarium torulosum. Next base: position 16,117 of record ONZP01000351.1, read on the forward strand.
CAGGTTCTGGAAGAATGTTACTGTTAAGGAAGTGGATGGTAAGAAAGATAATTTGGACCCCGCTATCGTTGCGTTTACTAACTACGAAGCAGGCGCTCTTCAAGTCTTCCTCGATACTAGACCCTTGAGGCATCCTGTGTCGAAGGAGATCGTTCGAATTCCTATTACAAAACCCGACCTTGCTTGCGCCCTCGCTCTCGAATGGGATCTCATGACTTCAGCTCAGGATGCTACAAGACATCATTTGATCCCTCTTACAAGTCTCACCTGCCGAGCCCTCGATATCGCTGCAGATGATAAAATCTCCAGAGGCGAGATTTCAGAGGTCCGAGAATCAATTGCCACTTCATTGCTACGATACCTCGACACCGATTCTATTCTTTGCTGGAGCCCACCCGCCGAAAAGCACGACCGCAGAAACGACGCTGGAGAGGGGCTACGAGATGTTCAGAAGCGCGTTGCCGAGGAGATTGTGTCTTTCCTTACAACACACGTCTGGCCAGGCATCACCATCAAGCCCGTTCTCGACGGCCACACCATCATGCCCCAGTCACAAGAACCTGGAGTCCGTGAGATCATCCAGGGCTGGATCAGTGGACTCGACGCTTTCGAGATCGCAGGCCTAGAGCGCGCTGTGCTGGCAGGCAAGAGTCTCATCGCTGCGTCACGGTTCATCGTGGAGTGGAGTGAGGGCTCAGCTGGCAAGGGCGAGCTGAACACTGGTAAGAAGTTTGGTGTTGAGGAGGCTGCTACTGCTACCAGTCTTGAGGTGGACTGGCAGACGGGACAGTGGGGAGAGGTTGAGGATACTCATGACGTTAACAAGGAGGATGTGAGAAGGCAGCTGGGCAGCGTTACTCTGCTGGTATCTGGAACAGGCAAGGCTTGAGCAACATGTAGTGGGAACTAGATAATAGCCTCGATGATGGCTTGTAAAGTAAACTGATGTACTATAGACAAAGAACTTGAACACCCCCGATTGATCGTCTATTGACGTTCCAATGAAACATCATGCTCGGGTCGGTGTACTACATGAGCACGTAGTGATGGCTATAGAGTTCTTGGGGTACAGAAAGCAAAGTGCCTCCAATGAGGCTTGTTAAGTAATCAATGATTCGAAGAAGCATTTATCACCAACTGCTATGGATATAGCACGGTATCACTGATATTTCTCAATCACTTTGATCTGGTAGGTGTCTTACCCTACACAAGCTCAGCACACAACAAGGATTCCAACACAGGGCTGAAAGCCATCATCTCAGTTAAAGTGACACCTAACACACACCAGCCATGTCTAGGCCAGTGCACAAGACAGCTGGGATAACAATTTTTTTTTTTTTAAAAAAAAAAAAGAAAGACGTGGAAGGTAATTTAATTAACGTTTGCTACTAAGATAGAGTTATCGTCATGGTGGTCTTGTGCCACCACATCGGGCTTCCACGGGTTTAATTTCACAGCTGATAAAGCTTCATTTAGTGAACATCCAATCGTCTCACACGTGTGCATTCAACGTTGCACCGCTACGCAGTACGGAGTAAGCATGCACGATATCGTATTTTCCCGCAGGCCTCCTCGTTTTGTAAAAACTGCCTTATGGTTTATCGAATCTTCTGCCTATGCCGCCAAGGCACGGGTAATCGCCACAGTTACACTTCCTAACCCCAATTAAGGTATTAAAGACATCATCTGCGACAAAAAAGGCCGCGCAAGCACTTGGGTTAGGGTGATAATTGTGATTTTTAAGCTGAATCGCAGGCTAGGACAATGCCGTAGCGGCGGAACAGAATAAGAGAGCTCATTGGCTGGGGATTGATAATTGATGCTTGGATGGGGTTAGCTTGGTTGCTAGGAAGAGAGGCGGAGTTTCTGATGAGTGATGGGATGGGGACGTGACTGGGGATGGATCATGGATTACGTCTGGAGACATGAGAGACGTGGTGCTTGGGATAGGATTTCGTCCTAAGTTATTGCGATTGTATATGGGATAATTGCCTTCTCTTTAGTTGTTCCTCGTAGCATGAGTCTACCATAGTTACGTAGCAAAAGACACAAGTCCTCCCTATGCGTAATTTAAACGCCTAACGCCCAACGCCTAGACACCAACCTACTTACTTGCTACGTCAACACTTTTTCAGCCGTACCGTATTTGTCCAACGTCTAAGCAAACGCCAAGCACCAAGTCCCCGGCCTCTGCCCTTGGTGCAGCTGCACCCACCCACCACTAGCTGAGCACAGCCGGGGTTTAGATACGCCACTGAGAAACCCATCTCGTAGTTTAAAGATGAGCTGTATTCTCTTCCCCCCCTGGGAGGGCGTTTTCCAGTAACGTCTGTTTTTTTTGTTGGGCTGCAAGTGTCGAATTTTGTTTGGTTTTAGACTTTTCAACACCACAGAGTAAGACATCATGAGGTGGACGACGATAAGTACCGTTGCCGCTGCGCTCGGATGTGTGGATGCCGTGAGCTTCCCCAGATCAAAGGCTGGGAAAGGGTATCTGTCCATGCACGTGGGGACTGTTGAGAGATCGGGGAAGAAGCAACAGAAGCACAACAAGCGCCAGGGCGGCAATGGCGAGGCGATAGCTGTACGACTTCAGAACAAGGACTTTTTCTACGCGACAGATGGTAGGTCATCGCATTCGCAGATATTCGTGTAACCTCTCTAACAGCCACAGTTGAATTCGGTTCTCCTCCGCAGAAAGTAACCGTCCTTCTCGACACCGGCTCCAACGAACTCTGGGTCAACCCCAACTGCGACGAAGCCCAATCCGATCGACAGTACAACCAGTGCCTCGACTTTGGCCAGTACGATCCCGACAAGTCAAACACGCCACCTATCGGACCCTTTGGCAGCGAGACGCTCAACTATGGTGATGCATCAGACTCATCCACGCATACTTCCGCCACGATCCGCTACTACGCAGACTCCTTGACCTTTGGAGACTCGCAGTTGGAAAACCAGACTTTTGGTGTTTTAGTACAGAGCAATGGTATCTCACAGGGCATCCTGGGTCTTGCGCCTGATTTGCGGGCTGGATTTGATGGCGAGGAGCCTTACAGCTTGTTGCTCACTTCCATGGCGAACCAGGGCCTTATCAACAGTCGTGTGTTTGCGCTTGATCTGCGACACTCGGATGATACTGTGGGTGCGCTTATCTACGGTGGTATTGACCGCAGCAAGTACATCGGCAAGCTCGAGGCTGTCCCGATTGTTCGCGGTGGGGGTGGTGAGTACCGTCTTGCTGTGAACTTGAAGACCCTCGGTGTGACGATCAGCGGTAAAACTACGAATATCCGCGTCTCGAGCGCTGACGCCAATGTCATGCTCGACTCTGGAACGACTCTGTCGCGTATGCATATGTCAGTCGCTGGCCCGATCCTGGAGCAACTCAACGCCCAGAATGACGGTGAGGGTTTTTACACCACCGATTGCGGGAACCGCGATGTCGACGCCACCGTTGATTTTGGCTTTGGCAATAAGGTCGTCAAAGTCGCCCTTCGCGATTTCATTCTAGAGCTCGGTCCTGGCTCGTGCTATATCGGTCTCGTTCCTACCACAGACCAACAGATTCTTGGTGATTCTGTTCTCCGTGCTGGATACTTTGTTTTTGACTGGGATAACAAGGAGGTTCATGTCGCTCAGGCTGCCAACTGCGGCGATGAGGATATTGTCACTGTTGGATCTGGTTCAAACGCTGTGCCCAGTGAGACTGGCAAGTGCAAGAGTGCTGACATCACAGCCACTGGACGTGTAAGTCACAACGACCCCATGTTTATGTAAAGAAATACTGACAAATTTATAGGCGGCTGCAACTCGCACAGGCGATTCATTCCCCAACTCCGCTTACACCACCACTTACACCATTACCTCATGCCCCGACTTTGAGCGCGACTGCGCAACAGGCGTTGTGACGACGCAGACCTTCAGCGCTCGCCCGACTGTTACAGTCACAGCCGGAGCGGGCGGTGGTAATGGCGATGGCAATGATAACGCTGCATGGCAGCCTATGCCTCTGAGCTGGGTGTTTGCCGTGGTGGGTGGTTTTGCTATCGGCTTGAATATGCTGTAGAGCAAGGGGATGTGATTGTATATATTGATGATATCTGTTGGACATGATTGGTAATTTAGACCGCTTTTGGGGTATGCATGGCCTTGAATCATACGGCGGCGTTTGATCTTACTTTTGGTCTTCATGTGTTATCGTAAATGTGTGGAAGAGCGTTTCTCTCACTCGTCATCTGAGCATAAGTGTGGACTATGTTTGACCTGTGAGTATGGCACTCCAGGTTGACCTCTGGGCGGTCTTGTCGAATCGTGATATGCAGATCGAGTGCAGATCTCGCGTATGCACGACATATGTTGTGTACATTAACGAATGCCACCACATCATGGTTTGTCACCCGGGAAATGCCTTCGAGGAATTCGTTCCCCTCTTCGTACCTGATTTGGCGTTGAGCTTCTTGTGTTGCCATGCTTCGTTTTCGGTGCAGTAATAGTTCGTCGTGAGTATCGAAGCTAGTAGAAATGCCATGAGGCCCTTCTTGGTGTCCCAAGGCTCAACACAACAAGATATATGATAGACGACATGCCAAGGAACATGTATATTAGAACGCAGTCATTCTAGGTACAGTGAGTTGAAGACTGACGCTGTACACTTTTGTGCTGGACGGGACTACTGTCTGTTGTTGAGCAGAGGGTAAGGTGGCATCGGTTTGAATGTCAGGCTTCAAGTAGCTCTTTCACTTTCCGTTCATGCGGAGAAAGCTTAAGAAAACATATCAACAGCGTCTTTCCTTTGTGTAACTCGGTAAGTTCCCGCAGGCCTCTTTAGCGTTTGCAGCCTCAAGTCCACCACGCAGTTCTCGATGAAGACTTGCATCGCTGCAAAAGGTCTCCAGAAAGATTTGATAGGAAGACTTTGATCAAATCCAGGCCTTCATCTTCGTTGGCAATACCGATACCACCTGCAGGGGGTGATACTGCGCAGTTCCTCCGTCATAAGCTTCGGTCGTCGCCTTGGGCTTTTCTGACCGTTGCGTTCACCCTTACTAAAGATCTAGACCGGTGATTCTTTGAGACAATGGCCTCTATCTGCCTCCATCCACTCTGCCAAAGGGACAAAGCTACTCTCCGGTCTCAGTCTCGTCCATGCCGGTGAACCTGATGAGGGTCCTGTTCACCTTGGCGCGGGAGTAGACCCTGTTAAATCCGCTATTATTCATCGACATGAGAGGCGCTTTATACCGTTCCGAAACACATTCCCTACAGTTTAACCACAGCTCTAGACACATTACTTACAGTAAATCTCTGGCGTACTTTACATGTTCATAGTAGTAGCTGTAGGTGCAAACTTTTGCCGCTTTCTCCTGTCAATACACATCCAAATTCACATCAACTGAGAGTAAGATCAGTTCTGTAACATTATGGCTCTCTGACAACTGGCACACCACCACGCTTGACAGAATACCAGGTGGTTGGCAACTTATACCTAATTATGTTTTTCTGCGTAACTTGAAATCATCTACCGTCATTTCTGTATCCATAGAGACCTCTGAACGGGCCCTGAGAGAAGACGCTTGCGAATTGAAGGATGCCTCGGAGATTGAACAAAGCAGCCATCTCAAGAGTCTGCAACACGTTGATAAGCATACACAAAGCCCGATCATCACTCCCCAGAAAGACCATTGTTACATGTACGTTGTTTTAATGTCCCTTTTAGGTAATCAGATTCCATCGCTGGTGCATGTCTGACATGTCAGCACGGGTAGTAGTAACCCGCGCGGAAGCTTATCTGCAAGCTTAATTGAACTTTAGCCAGGGACGACAGGTTCATGTCAGACCTGCATTGCATATACTGACTTAGACGCAGTGTTTTCTATCAATGAATATGAAGCGCTTCAAGTCGCGACTCCTTTTTATCAAGCTATGGCTATCCATCTCCAACAAAGCGGAACCGCGATTCGCGATCAACATAGTGCGGAAACAGCGGAATTCATCATTGAGCCATCTACCGAGGTAGCAGATGTGGATTATGGTCCACTTTCTCCAACTGCTCAATGCCGAGGAACAACAGGAACGAACCTTTTGATTAGGAGGGATATCTCATTGAGGAATAAGTATATTTATACAGGGAAAGTTGTGGTAGAGTAAACAACTGCTACTGCGAAATCTGCCACGTCAAAATGTGATTGGCTTTTACGAGAACCAAGGCCTTGGAAACTCCAAACCGGAAAGAGATTGTGGTAATGCGGAGAAAGTGGAGCACTTGGGCCCATCGCAGGTTCACTTCAGCGCTATCCGTAAATTGGCGTCGTCTTCCCCAGATTTGGAGGATACCCCGAGGTAGGAAGCGTAAATGAGGTCGGGTCGACCAACCGTTTAGTCCAGTCTAGGCTACGTACATAGTAATGCTAACCATTACGACTACCTATTTCAGCTTGCTCGTGTCTCTTTTCTCTCTTTTCTCTCCTCCATCTTCTTCCCTCAATCCTCTCGTCTCCAATTTCTGAATACCCTCACCTCACTCGCCCAAAATGGTCTTCCATCCTCCTCCCGCAGCCAAACTCCCCTTTGGTAAAACACACCGCCAGCTCTTCACCCCCCAAAATCTCTACTCACATTGTTTAGATCCTCCGGACTCAGTGGCAATCCCCGATTTCGTCTACAGCGAAGACTACGCCCGCAAACCTTTCTCCCGGTCTAGGAACCCCTACACGTGTGGTATTTCTGGCAAAACATACTCCACAGATGAGGTTCTCAAGCGCCAGCATCTTCTCGCGCGCGCTCTCTTCAAGCGCCTTGGTTATAATGCTGCTGAGGGCACGGAATGGGATAGGGTCGTGGCGCTGTACTCGCTCAACACGGTTTGTCAAACACTCACTTGGGTACACAAGACATGACTAACATGTAATGGAGATCGACTATATTACCATGACCCATGCTGTTCACCGTCTCAATGGTATAGTCACACCCGCTAGCGCCGCATACTCTGCGCCTGAACTCGAGCATCAACTTCGCTCATCCGGCGCCAACGCTTTATTTACCTGTGTTCCTCTTCTCGAGACCGCCCTCACCGCTGCCAAAGCCGTCGGCATCCCTGAAGATCGCATCTTTTTACTTCCAGTTCCTGGTTTTGAAGCCAAACCGCCGTTCAAGACAATCGACGATTTGATCGCAGAGGGCAATGATGCGCCTGAGCTTAAGCCGCTGAATTGGATCAAGGGTCAGGGTGAGAGGCAAGTCGCCTATTTGTGTTACTCTAGTGGTACCTCTGGCCTACCTGTAAGTCTGACCTGAAATTTCCCGGGATCGAATACCGACTCACAGTTTGTAGAAAGCCGTTCAGATCAGCCATCGCAACGTCATCGCAAATGTTATGCAAATGACAGTCCAAGATCACGAAGGCCGCAAGACAGCAGGTGTAGATACTCAAGTCCAGCTTGGTCTATTGCCTCTTAGTCATATCTACGGTTTGGTCCCAGTTGCTCACTCCGGTATATCTCATCTCACCTCGTTCTCATATCTTACTTGACTAACTCAATTAAAGGCATCTACAACGGCGACGAAACAATCGTCCTCCCCCGTTTCGAGCTCAAATCCCTTCTCTCAGCCGTCCAACGCTTCAAGATTCAACAAATGGCTCTCGTTCCTCCCATCTTCATCCAGATGCTGAGCCACCAGGCTGAATGCGCAAAATACGACCTTAGCACTGTTCGTTTCATATTTAGTGGTGCTGCACCGCTCGGTAAAGAGACAATCGCCCACTTGAACCAAGTCTGGCCCAGCTGGCGCATCTGCCAAGGCTACGGTATATATTCTCCTCCCCCTCGCTGCAGGTCCCATTGCTAACTTCCTAGGTCTCACTGAAACATCCCCCGTGGTCACTTCAACAAGCGAACTTGACATTGATCCCGGCTCTTCAGGAACACTCCTCGCTGGTCTAAAAGCAAAGCTTATCGACGTCGAAGGAAAGGAAGTCACGGAGTACAGCACACCTGGAGAACTTTACGTCCAAGGTCCTACTGTTGTGCTCGGATACCTCAACAATGCAAAGGCCACAGCGGAGACATTCGTTCATCATAGCGATGGTCGCTGGATGCGAACAGGTGATGAGGTCATTGTTCGGAAATCCCCCAAGGGCGTCGAGCACTTTGTCATTGTGGACCGTATCAAGGAACTTATCAAAGTCAAGGTAACACTCCAACACTCACATCACTACTCACCTACTTACAAAATCTTCAGGGCCATCAAGTCGCTCCAGCAGAGCTCGAAGCTCATCTCCTCAGCCATCCCCTCGTTGACGACTGCGCCGTTATCCAAGTCCCCGACGCCCGCGCTGGCGAAGTCCCCAAGGCTTTTGTCGTCAAGGCACCCCAGGCAAAGGGCAAGTCTGATGATGAGGTGGCGCAGAGCATTAACAAACATGTTGAGGAACACAAGGCGCGACATAAGTGGCTCAAGGGCGGTATTGAGTTTATCGATGTCATTCCTAAGAGTCCTAGTGGCAAGATCTTGAGACGTCTGTTGAGAGATCGTGAGAGGCAGGCCAGGAAAGAGAAGGGAGCTAAGCTGTAAAGATAGAACTCTGGGGGCCATTGGGAGCCAGTGTTTGATGGGTGGAATATTAAGCTCGAACTGCATTGTATAGAGAATTCTAGGGAGATGTATCTACTTATGAGCGAATACAACTTCTAAACTGCCAAGCAAGCCACAATAAGATGTAGAGAAACAATTGCCATGGAGTCTTCAAGTTATCCATCCTCGACGGTGCAGGGGATGAAGCCACCAAGAGCAGAACCTCCGTCGCATGTTCAGCCCCTTATAGATATATGGGCTACCGAGCTGCGCTTCCAAACATAGACCAAACATCTAGCCAGGGCCACGTCAATCGTTTTGCTTGTTAGAGGACATAACAGCTTTGCGGGTGTTCAGTGATCAGAGATCACCAAAGGTACTGCTGAACAACTGACATGAGAGAATTCAGTTGCGGTCCACGGGTGACCAAGGTTCAGTCAGAGGCACAATTTACTTCTTTGAACATTTAACAGTCACATTAGAAAAAGACAGACATCACAACCATTGTACAGAAGGCGAGCAGGATAATTGAATTCAAAACAAATAAGTCAATATTAACATTACAACCAGCCAGCGGGTATATATGCTTCGTATGCATCTCGGCTCGACTGGTAACTTCCCGTGCTCTTTTTATCTTTTTCTACTTAAATCTTTTTCTTCGACCTCCAGACTTCATGTCACAAGAGGATCTGGCAAGTACCAAGTCTCTACACCAATGCATAGTTCGTAAGGATCGTGATGAATGATACATAGTTTGATGAGCGCGCTTTTTGTTCTAACTTCCCTGGAAGCTCGAGCGGTCTCGGGATGCGGAAGTACACAATAGACATACAGGTCCCGCCTCAGGTACCAAGACCCAATCTATAAACAAGGAAAAACAGAAGTGTTTGTGCAGAGCTCATGACCCTTACAGGGCAATGGCAACAGCCAGGATAGCGGCGGCGATGCCCATGCCGTTGCGAGCGGCACCGGCAGTCACGGGAACGCCAGGGGTGGCGGTGGCAGTGGGGACGGGAACACCACCGGTACCGACAACGGGCTTGCCGGTGATGAGGGTCTCACCAGCGGGAGGAGCGTAGCCGGGAGCGGCAGGGGCCTCAGTGCCGACAGCGGGAGCAGTGGCGGGGGTCTGGGCAGGGACGGGACCGTTGCCAGCAGGGCCGGAAGTGAAGCCAACCTCAGGGACAACGATCTCGGTCTCAATGGTCTTGACAGTGGATGATCCCTCGACAGTGGAGCCACCGGTGACATAAGCCTCAGTGATGGTGGTAGCAACAACAACGGTGGTGTAGTGAGCAGAGGTGATGATGGTAGTACCAGTGACGGTGATGTGCTCAGTGACGGAGTCGGCACCAGTGGCAATACCGGGGTTCTTGTTGACGTAAGGAGCGCAGATACCCTGGAAGAAGGAGACGGCCTCAGCGATGGTGTCGTCGTCCTTGGCGTGGGCGTAAAGGCACTGGAAGACGTTGTCGACGAAGTCCTTGGAGGGGCAGTAGCAGGCAGCGTCGGTGTTATCCTCACAGCCCTCCATGTAGTCAAGGAAGGTGTTCAAGCAGCTGGGGACAACATCGGGAACGTTGTAGCCATCCTCGGGAGCCTTAGGGGTCTCGGGCTTCTCATCGGAACCGGTCTGGACGGGCTTGGGGGACTTGTGGGTGATGGTCTCAACGACGGGGTAGGCGGTGGTCTTAGCAACAGTCTCAGTGACAACAGCGGGGGTACCAGACTTGGCGGGGCAGTTGGTGACCTCAGGGCCGCAAGAAGTGATGGTCTTGACCTCAGTAGCGTAGACGGTAGAGATGCTGTCGTAGCTGGTGACGATGGTGGTCTCCTCCTCAGGAACCTCGGAGGTAGCGTGGGGGGAAGAACCCTCAGTGGTCTTAGCAGGCTTGTCACCGGCAGGCTTGGTGTAACCGGGCTTGTCACCACCCTCAACAGGCTTGCTGGGCTTGTCACCGCCCTCGACAGGCTTGGTGTGGCCAGGCTTGCTACCGGTAAGAGTCTCAGTCACAGGGCAGATGGTGGTAGAGATAGCAACAGTCTCGGTAACAACGACGGGGGTACCAGACTTGGCGGGGCAGTTGGTAACCTCGGGGCCGCAGGAAGTGATGGTCTTGATGTCGGTGGTGTAGACGGTGGAGGTGCTGTCGTAGACAGTGGTGATAACGGAAGTCTCCTCAGGAGCGGGGACGGTCTTGGTGTTCTCACCGGCAGGGACGGTCTCAGTGTTCTCGCCAGCGGGGACGGTCTTGGTGTTGTCGCCAGCAGGGACAGTCTTGGTGTTCTCACCGGCAGGGACAGTCTCGGTCTCACCAGCGGAAGGAGCAGAGGTGGTCTGGGCGGGAGAAGATCCGGAGGTGGTCTCGCCAGCAGCAGGGACGGTCTTGGTGTTCTCACCGGCAGGGACAGTCTCGGTCTCACCAGCGGGGGCAGTCTCGGTGTTATCACCAGCGGGAACGGTCTTGGTGTTGTCACCAGCAGGGACAGTCTCGGTCTCACCGGCAGAAGGAGCAGAGGTGGTCTGGGCGGGAGAAGATCCGGAGGTGGTCTTGTCACCAGCGGGGACGGTCTCAGTGTTGTCGCCGGCAGGGGCAGTCTCGGTGTTCTCGCCAGCAGGGACGGTCTCGGTCTCACCAGCAGAAGGAGCAGTGGTGGTCTCCTCACCGGCAGGGACAGTCTTGGTGTTCTCGCCGTAAGGAACGGTCTCGGTGTTCTCACCAGCGGGAACGGTCTTGGTGTTGTCACCAGCAGGGACAGTCTCGGTCTCACCGGCAGAGGGAGCAGAGGTGGTCTCAGCAGGAGAAGATCCAGAGGTGGTCAGATCGCCAGCAGGGACGGTCTCAGTGTTTCCGCCGTAGGGGACAGACTCAGTCTCACCAGCAGAGGGAGCAGAGGTGGTCTGCTCACCGGAGGGGACGGTCTTGGTCTTGTCACCACCATAGGGAGGGTAAGAGGGCTTGCCACAGTTGAAGTCAACCTGGGGAACCTCAATCTTACACTTGTCCTTGGGCTTGTTGGGCTGAGGAGGGTAGACGAAGTGAACCTTCTTGGCACCACCACACTGGGTGTTGTAGACATCGGTACCGTCCTTGGAACAGTCGGCCTGGTGCTTACAGGTAGAGCCGTCGGGCATATCGTAGTGGAACTCGAGACGGCAGTCGAACTCGGGCTTCACGTGGAACTTGTGGAGAGAGAATTGCTTCTCCTTGCTGCCGGCACCGCATCCGAAAGATGGAGCCTGCTCGCGGGATGAGCCACACTCTCCGAAGATAGACTTGCCAAAGTGTCGGCCAGTGAGATCACGCTTCGACTTATCGGTTCCACAGGTCCAGCCCTTGAAATCCCAGTCGTTGTACTTCTCGAACTGACCGACCTGGAGGTCGTCCCAACTCCAACCCTTCTTCTGGTGCTCCTCACACTTGTTGTCGATAGCCTGGGGAGGAGTGTACTTGGGAGCATTCTTCCAGTTACCCCAGTGAGCGGAGACCTCGCCAAGGCTGGCAGTAAGGGCCAGAAGGGCAAAGTTGGCCTTCATGGTGATGGATTTGGGTGGGTGGTAATAATAAGTAGTTGTATGTAGCGAATGTGGTATATGCAAAACAGAAATTAAGAAATGGAGTCAAAGGAAACGAATGACTTTGACAACCAAGAAAGAGAACTTTGATGTAAAGAAAAGAGGAAAAGAGAAAGGTGAGTGATGATCCAAAAGAAAGAGTCGATAATGGGCGGATGTGCGAGGTATCTATATACCCAATCGACAACTCACTCCATATACCCAAATAAGGTGGGAAAGGAGACTGTCGGTCGTCGATTTGCCTGTGGAGTGCAAAGAGCATCCAGCTCGGCATCTGGTCCAAACATGGATGGTATCCTCAATGACCCATGGCTGGTGGGGGCATCACCGACGATGGGAACCCCTGGACGACATCTGGTCAGGTCGTGCTTCGGTTGAAGGCTCGAAAGGGTTCTTCCAGGAGTGTAGAGAGGTCCTCTATTGTCAAAGCTCTCCGGTGAGGTGTTGTCAATGGTTGACAGTCTAAGGGCGGCTCAGGGACGATTACCAGGGTGTGTATCCGTGCCAGGGTCCCCGGGCCTCATCTGTTACTCCGCTAACAGGGGTTCTCAACAGCGGCTCGGATTTTGACCCAATGATCCGTTGACTTGCTTAAAGTATCGTCCAGGGTGTGTATCTCTCTCAGGCCTTGGCTGTGGATGGACTGATGGGCGACCTCACTGGCACCATGCAAACGGCAGAGTTAACGGTAGCCAATGCGCTGCCTGTGCCTGGCCATGGATGAGAGAGTGGCCCTGTCACGCCTCGCCTTGCCGATGTGGTATTCTTAGAAAGGTTTGCCATAATTAAGTCTTTGTTTATGCTTGAACAGGGTTTGCTTCAGCTAGCCTATCTCCCGCTGCTGGGTCAGTCATTAGGAGGCCGCAATTGTATTTTTGAGGTTTCTGGCGCTTGACTGGAGAATAGAGTAAGCAAGGACAGCCAATACGAGGCGTTAAACGGTTATGCATACTCAGATTAAAACTCCGATGCACTAACTACTGCATGTGCTGAGCATGACTAGCTGAGCGGCTCTGGCGAACATTTGGTAGATGGCGAAACAGAGTCTCAAGCCACGCCGCGGTGGGCGTTTAACCTGAGGGCCATTGTGGGGCATCGGCGACGGGATCAGTGATGCCCCGCTATGAGGTGCGACTGCACGTTGCGATAGCGGTTATCTAAGGCATGAGCTCCAGCTGCTACCTACTGTATCAATCACCAGCAACAGGGACAGTTTTAGTGGCGGTTGCGAGCTCAGGTTGCAGTTACAGTGCTAAACACCTACTATGAAATAGTAGTCATAGTACCTAACTAGCCATCATAACTCACGGCAACGAAAGGGGTTTCTTTGCCCCTGTTCATAATGTTTCTTTCCTTTTGGTCTAAGGACAAACTCCTCCTTCCGCCGTTGCCGTCAACTGTCCAAGGTGACATCCATCTCTACGAAGGGAAAAGTGTACCTGATGAATGAAACGCTTCGCCACCTTATTAGAGCACGTTAAGAATCAGGGCCCCCTTCCTAGACCTCTTCGCGAAAGGACCCGTTTTGGTGGAGATCCGAGCCCGTCCTGCAGGTACAGGCACAGGGCACTATCTCCGCCAATCGTGCTGCAGCGCTTCCTTAGATGCCCTGGCGGCTGCCCGGGTTGGCTGGCATGGGCGTTTGGTGCGGGCCACTAAGAGCTTTTGGTGGTTGTTTTTGTTTTTGGTAGCGGATTTGCCCCTAGCGGGAGGCCATCGACAGGCAAATGCTGTTTCCCCAGAAAGCCACACAGGCCATGGCAAGCCACTGACGGTTTGTCGTGAAGGTGACAATGGAAGTCGCGCTTGTTGCCCGTCCGGTTGCTGTTGGGAGTACCGACCGTTGGAGTTTCTTTTCTTTTGTCCGTTTATTTTATCCGTCGAGAGCGGAGACTGGAGGAGAAGAAATCACAGCTCTGGGTCGGTAATACCAACGGATATTACCATAAGCCAACTTCGAAAATATGTTTCTTCTCCAAAGCTAAAAATAACATTGCCATGTGATTAATCCTCCTCTCGGTCGATCTACAACAGGCCTCCGAGGAACGACGCCTGGGTATTCAATGACGGGTTGCTACGTCAAAGGGAAATCGGAAATTGCTTTCACCAAGATAGACCTGGTTTCCCCTTTGCAGCATCTTGCCGAACGATAGGAGAACGGCCCCATCCACATGTCCACCGTTTCCACCGCCGTTGACTAGGGACGCAAGAAAAAGCACGGAAACAAGCCAGATATAGTGGGACAAGGTTTGTGGAAGACATGACCTTGGGATCTGGCTAACACGGCCGGAAAGACAGGCTTGGCATCTGGCCTGACTGATAGGTGACATGGTGCTTTGCTTTTGTCGTTGTCTGTAATAGATTCACAAGTAATCGAGCATTGGGCATGGTTCTCGGTGATCAGAGTCTAGGACCTTACTTGTTCTCATATTGTCCGGTTTTTGCGCTGTCGACGAAGTTGTCTGTGATTACGGATACTAGGCGCTCTTGAACTCCAGCGCTTATAGGCGAATGGCAAATATCTCCATACCTGGTACCATCACAACGGTTAACGCCAGCGTGAGACAGCATTAGCTCTAAATTATTCCACCTCCGTCATAACCACTGGACCAAAGACATTAAAAAAATACCAACCGCGAAAGCCAGAGACTCTTGGTTTGTTCAGTGCATTTCTTAGTGGTGTTCATTTTTAGCACCTAGCGCCCACCACCCACCACCATCCAGTTACCGACACGACAGGCCCTGGACGGCGACCGTGTTTGGCGCCAAGGACGTCTCAGGCCGCCCTAGTCTGTTTCACCCTCAGGACAGCCAATCATGTCTTCTCGGGTTCACGAATCTGAGACGATATCTAAAGTCTCCCAGCCCTATTATCCTCGGTCGCTTCTGTCATCTCGACTGAGCGAAATCCTTTTCGGGACTTCAGGGCGACCGGAAAGAGAGTCATTGCGGCAAGGTCAATTGCCTTGGGTTAGCTCGTTCTGAAGTTGTTCATTCGAGACGATTTCCATGTTGGGTAATGGGTGGCTGATCTTGGCACGTTGAAGGTCCCGGGTAGGTTTAGACAATGGTAGTATGCTTCAACAATTACCATCAACTGAAGTTGAAGTCAAACCATATTCTGCTACATTATATTATTTCAGAGTCAGGCTACTATACCAAAGCTTCTTTGAGTATTCGATGCACAGCCCGATGCCCATACTTGTTGCATTGTGCCATCTGTTGCAGAGCTTTGAGTAGTAAGGACAAAGTGTAAAACCAACCTTGAAACTATGCATAATCTTGTAACACACCATACTGTATGTTTAGTTTTCTCAGCCATGTATTTGGACTATTTCTGAGTACTCGATGGCTATCACAGCCAGTCGCAATGAGCCAAATTGTGTGTGATTGACTTGTACTGAAGCTTGAAATCGATTCAGGGTCGAATAATATACAGAAACAGTCCAACTTGCGAACTTCCAAACTAATTGTAAGCCTTCAATTAATATCAACACTTTATTCAACTTGACCACGTGCCGTAATTGCTTGTTTTCTCTCTATTTCATACACGTTAATATACAAGAAATCATCAAAGTGAATATGTCGTCCGCTTTTGCACAGACTTGCGACTGGCAGCAACACTATTGATCGGTGGCTTGGGATGGCACCCGTCAACATCAACTTCCGTGCTCCGTCAACCGACAGTTGATGCGGCCCCATCATCGCCTATTGCTTAGCGTGAAAAAGTAAAGTTTCTCCGCGATGCCTTTGTAAATTAATGATATTTATTTATTTGCGACCGGTACCTCAAGTTGGGTCCGATTTGATAGCTAGCTTGAATCCTTTGCGCAATTACCATGGCAAAACTTATTCGATCCTCTAGATCCTTAGAAACTTTACTAACTATGTTGAACATTCGCCGTTGGCGTTTCGTTTTGACCGCAAGGAACATCATTTTTTAGTCCGCCTGCCACGTTGGGATTAGACACGGAAGAAAAGGTCGAACCATTATCGATGGAATGTAACGATGCCCTGAAAGACCCCTGACGATAGAACGATGGAGCGTCACAACGGCTGTTCTTGGGTCCGGTCAGGGAAGACCCCAGCTTGGACTGGTTGGAGGTGGAGACCGCCAGGGTATGCTTTAGCGGCCTTCTCTTCTTGTCCTTCCGTGTTTCGAGTTGCGGCCTGGGCGGGTTTAGGTGAAACTCTCCATATGCCAGAATGAGCATTTGTGAGTTTATTCTTACATACAGAAATTGTGGTTGTGCTTTCTTTCACTTTTCAATGGTGGATGACGTAGCATTTTACCTTTGCTCAGAGGCAGTGCAAAACAGTTGCAGCAGATAACTACTAAACCACATACTGTGATGCCTGATGAGTAGGTCAGTAATTAAATCTCTCGTACGTTTTAAGATGGCAATTCCGTAATAGGTCCACCACCGTTGACGCAGTGGGATTACCTTTTACCTTAGCTTTGTGGTGATATGCTGATCTTCAGTCACCCAGTCACCTCATCTACGATCGATTGTCAAAGCACTAAGACAGTGGATTTGCCCTTCAGCTCGATCCCAGCTTTCCACAAACTCCACTGATCGTCATATGTCAGCGTCGCTCTCTGGCCTCTGCTGGGCTTTAGTTGTTTCACGATGATTATCCGTACCTCGATCACAGCTGACTCGCCTCACGGAAGCTGGCATGTCTCTTTTTTTTCTTTTCTTTCTCGGGGTTGCACCGGATTGGAGGAAATGTCACTTGGCAAACATTAGGTGAGGCCCCTTGTCTGTATGTCTACCGTACTGTTGCATTTCAGTTGGTTCGAAAAAAAATGTCGGTTTTCACCTGCCTAGACCTACATGGGTATCAAGATAAGTTTACGGTCCCTCAGGGGAGTCGGAAACGTTTTTCTATAACGTCGTTCTGTTAAGCCTGACTTGCACTCACAAGACCTAACAGGTTGGCAGGGTATGGAAGGGTACCTGCATTTCAACTCCGATTTCCAACCGAGCATCGGAAGAGATGCTGCATCTGGCTGCAAACCTGAAGTAGGCCGCGAGTATTGCCACTTTTGGTAACGCAAAGCTTGGGAGTTTCCATTTTTTTCTTCATGCCTGTGCTGAGCTGAGTGGTGGGATTCTTGCATGGCCTGTTCATCCTGATTGTCCACAAAAACAGCGGAACTTGATCGTTCACAGAACGGTAGGCCTACCATGAGCTGAGCTAGCTGAGATATGACAACCCGAGCTCAATCCGCGTATTGCTTAGCAGAACCCTCGCTGGATGGGATTCAACTAACTGATTTAGTTCATTGCGATAACCCGATCGAAATCCTTTCGGTCTTTCGTATTGTCTCCTAGTGGTCTCTCGAAAGACTGACCGGGGCCAGTTTCACCAACAGTGGTCACAGCTTGAGCACGAAAATCTTATATCGCCTCCTCCTTTTGACGATGAGCATTAGAAATGCGCATTGGCCTTTTGAGGCCTTTTTAGAGCCTCGAATGCGAAACTTTGTGGCTTAAGAAGCAAGAATTGGTCAAACAGCGTCTGAGTCTGTTGATCAATTCGGAAGGTGTCGAACATTGTTGTCTAGGAAGTCTTCAGGAGTGTTGGCCAAAGCACAAGTGAGGCGCTGGTGTCGTAGAAGTATTCCGTTGAGGCGCTGAACATGGTAATATGTTCTTGATGTCCTTGGTTGCGATTTGCTCGTTCATGGATAGGCGTGGATACACAACATCAACCTGAGGATTGTAGTTTCATGATGATGTTGCACAGACTTTTGTTCGGCTGATAGTTATTCATGGCATCTGAACTGCCGGTTCCTTTCTAAGCAGACACGAAGGATTGTCCAGTCCGTAGAACAGGATCTGACTGAATACAAGCGACAATTTAGGCTTTTTCACATCGCTCCTTCTCTTCCTAAGGTAGAAATGATTAACAAGTACGGGGTATGGCATCCCCTTTCAAGAGAAAGATATTCACGTATTGAGACACGTGTAGAAGACACAAGGTACACAGGGTATACTGGTGGTTTGTTGGAGACAAAGCAGCAGAAACGTGAGCTACT
The DNA here is from genome assembly GCA_900312805.1 of Fusarium torulosum. Lineage (NCBI taxonomy): Eukaryota > Fungi > Ascomycota > Sordariomycetes > Hypocreales > Nectriaceae > Fusarium > Fusarium torulosum. Next base: position 34,314 of record ONZP01000351.1, read on the forward strand.
CATCCCAAAGATAGGAGACGGAGACGGAGAATACAGCTCCTACCAATACGACGGCACAAGCGCATAACGTGAAAAGCTTGTCTAGTTCTATGTTTCCTAGAATAGCTAAACATATTCATTCATGACTGAGAGTTGTCGAAGTGCACATCGTGGAAGAGCTGTGCAGGGTATTGGGCAGTGTTGTTATTGACAACGAGGAGTTTATTCTGCTGGAGTATATAATGAATACCGGAGACAAAACCCATCAACAGTGGCAACCATATCTGTTGCTCAGTGTTGGAACTCGTCAATTTCAGCGGCTTTTCCTAACCTTCTCCCCAAGTGAAGGCCCTCTGTTCTCAGTGACCTCCTCCACCGGATTGTTGTGTAAACAAGGCACAATTTGCGTTTGAGTAAAGCTTCAAGCTTATCGGTAAACCGCGCGGTCTCTAGGATATAGGATGTGGACTTTGTTGTAGAAGTGCTATTTGTAGCTGTCGATACGGCCGAGTTTGTTCTCGCAATCTCATCTAGTGATTGAAGTCAGTGGTTTGTATCAACGGATGGAAGGACGTGTGGATTGACCGACATTGGATGGAAGCTTTGCAGTATCAAGCTCCTCTTATCTCCTCGCTAGTCGGCTCCTGTTGATGCAGAGGCTGTATGGTATGACCCATGACAGCTGGGAGGCCAGTATGGGAGTGGCCACGATGGTAGTCAACGAGTGAAGTACAGGGTGGCTGCCCACTGGGAGCCGAAGCTCGACGATGGAAGTTTGTGGCAATAACAGGTCTTTGATGACCTCAGATATTCTGGTCAGCACGAGCACTGGACTGGCGGAGCCAACAAGAACCTTTTTGTCCAAAAAGTCCAGGTAATCTTGTTAAACTCCATTGTGATGGGGATAGAGCATTGCAGTTATTCCTCTTCAACGAGGAATCCGCCAAGTGACGACGTCGCACATGTCGGCTGAAGACGGGTTGGAAACTTGTCGGATTTAGTTCGAGGTGGAAGTGAAAGTCCGAGGACCCAGTAACTGGGAAAAGATATATTGGACTCTTTGATGATTGTGGACTTCTTTTCGGTAGGTAGATTTGGTCGGTGTAGTGATCGGAACTGTGCTGAGGGCTGAGGCATCAAGAGTCAATCGTTCTTACCACTGACTACCTTATATTTCGTCCAAACAAACCCCTTGAGTGGGTCCGACCTTTGTGGTAACAATTGTTCGTACGGTAATTCAAATCAAATCCGACTGCGATTACTGATGTGAGATAGTGGTCGGCCTTCTGAAGATTGGGGCAGCCGTAGATGTATGGCCGAGAACAATGGAGTGTCCCATAGAGTGTTTCTTTGTTTCACAGATAACAACCATTGTCCACGTTACACATCGAACACAATGAACTGACCAGGCATTTTTGATCCTCAAATCAAGAACAAAAATCTCGTTAGCGAACGTATTGATGTGCCACAGTAGATATAAAGTCTTCGTAGTATCTGCCCATCATCTCGATTATCTTTCACTTACAAGGATAATCCGTTCAATAGTGATCAAATCACCAAAAAGAAATCCTTTTTACTTTAAGCTACCACCAAGGTAAGTTTTATTCACAATGGGCAAGTATAACAAAAACAAAAACAAACAAGTTCATTTCCAAGACGCCAAAGTCACCAACCGCAACTCACCTCCTAGACAGATTGCCAGGAGATCAAACAATGTGGTCACTCTGACTAGACGGGATGAAGAATGCCGTCTAATTCTCGATATCCTCACGAGCTACTTCGCACCCTTCGAAATCCCCAAGTACACCAATCTCATTGAGCATCGCCCTTGGCAAGCGAATGGTATCTACACTACACATTCGGCGGAACCTATTCTTCCAGATATCTGGGATGGCCTTACTGTACGTATTGTAAAGCATGATCAGGAAAGGATCGTGCAAGTTTACCTCGCTGTTGCAGGGCCACTCAACAACTCAGTTTCGATACCTTCGGCGGAGTTGCTTCGTGCAGCGCCTTACCAGTATACCATGGACACTGGTGTTAGGGTAAGTGTGCAGCTTGAGGACTCGGTTCATGGACAATGGCTGGCTGCTTGCATGATGGAACTTGGTAAGTCCATTCCAGGTCAGGAACAGGGTGTTGGTGGCAATTCTAGGGGTACGAATATGATGGATATAAACTGAAAGCTGACAAGGAGTTTGGATCTGGGAACGGTACAACATAGAACAATGAAATAAAGCTGGTCTTTATAAATTAGATCTACTATTTGTGATTATATATATGAGTCTATTTCATCCGAGTAAACTGGATGGATGTCTGTCTTCCCTGAAGATGAATGTCAAGCTCGTTGACCAGAAACTGGCTCAGATTTGACAGTAAAATTCTTCCCCGTTGTCACATGCTAGCCTATTCACGGCTCGAACAATGTACGAGTGAATAAGCAAATGCTAGACCAAGAGTCTGTGAGAACGAGCTAGAAAGCACCGGTTTATTGTGCAGCTCAAGCCACCCTGCTGCGAACAAAGGATCAAATGAACACCAAATAAACAGGGCGAACAACCGCAATCTACCCAACGCCTTCCAGCATGCTCATAAACAGCGTCTATTCTTTGTATTCATCTATCGTGACACCTTATTCATCCACCCTGCTGCATCTTCCGTAGTCGTTCCTCCGCAGCCCTCGCTCTTCTCTCACGCTCCAGCCGCATCCTCATCTCAGGCGTCAGCCCCCTTGCCTCGGCCTCTCGCTTTTCCTGCGGCGTTTGCTTAAGCCCCGCCGCCAAGATATTTCCCTTTTGCTTACGTCCTTCTGGAACCTTGGGTCCTTCACTTTGCAGTCTCTCCTCTTCAGCACGCCGGTGTTCTGCCTCCTTATCACTAGCCTCCTTCTTCTCCCTCTCCTCACGCTTGTCAGCTTCGGCCTTTGTCATGGCAGGCGGTACCTTGGCATCATCCCAAGCCCATTTGGATTCACCGAGTTCGGAACGGGCGACGCGGAAGGCATCTCGTGTTGAGCGTTCGCCGGCGAGTTCAAAGGGGGTTTTGCCCTCGTTGTTCTTTATGGTGGGATCTGCGCCGCCGCGGACCAAAAGACCTAGTACTAACGGTGCAGCATTCTGGGCAGCAGCGAGGTGAAGTGGCCGTGGTGCGTGGTGGTTCTGCTCCACAGGCTGAAACTCGAAATCGGCCGTGAGGTTATTGTTCTTGAGGTAGGTGAGTAACGCGGGGACTTTTGATCTTCGCACAAACGCCTGGAGTTGAGACGTATGGAGCAGAGCCGTCTCTTCCTCCTCTGACAGCTTGGGTTTCGCAGGCTTCGTACTCGTCTTTGTTGAGGTTGCTGACTCTGTCTCCTTCTTAACTTCCTGTATAGGCTCGATCTCGCGGACTTTGAGCCGTGTAAGCTCGATGAAAGATCGCATAAGTTCATTTTGCGTAGCTCGTCGTGTACTAAACGGAAACCCTCGCACTCGAGTGTCGTTGTGCTTCAACACCTGCCCATCATAAGGACCATACAACGTTCTCCGATTCGTCATACCAGTCGCTCGGACGAAGAGCAGCTCTGATGTGTCGATAAGGGCCTTCCAGTCTTGGAGCAGGTTTCTCACATCCTCCACCAGAGCTTGCTCGTTATATCGTCGCAGACTCGAACCAGCTGAGTGCGCGGCACCCTTCGCATTGTCGTTGGCTGATTGAGAGCCACCCTGCTTTCGTCGCGTTGTGTATCGATGGAAGGTCTTGTGAGCCAGCACAGTCGCTTCTCGGTTCATGGTCGTTCCGTTCTTGTTGGGTCGTGGGGCAAGAGACACGACCATGGCGGCAAAGTGACCACCTCCGATCATGCAGAGAAAGATGTGAGGGCCCTTGTAGGCAATCTCTGGCAGCGCGCCATCTTTCAGGTTCTTGGGGATTGAGATGGCCTCAACCTGCTTCATCCTCAAAACCTGTACTAGGTCCTGATTTCTTTGCTCGTCGCCTGTCAAGATGGCGCGATACATTCCGAAATAGGTCTTTTCTGGAAGCACGGGAGAGCTGAACCAGACCAGAGGTGGCTTGCCGCGGCCTGCCTTACCTGCGGTGTCTTCATCTTCGCCGTCTTCTTTATCGGCCAACTTTGCCTGCTTCTTCAGGAGTGCAGTGAGCGTTGATTCTTGTCGGCCATCGTCCTCTTCCTCTTCCGACTCGTCTGAATCAGAGCCTGACAATGATTCGTCTAGATTGCCAACCAGCTTCTCAAACTCTGCCTCGGACACAGCCTTTTGACCCCGCAACTTCTGCTTGAGGTTATAATGGTGCAAATCGGACTTGAGGTGTCCACGCTGGTCGATCACGGTCGTGAATGTGAGGCCACAGAGAGAGCAGGCTTGTGTTCCGACAAGGTTGGTATCTGACGATGAGGGACTCTTCGGAGGGGACGAATTCGCAGAATCGGCGGCGGCTTCAGCTTCGGCATCGACATCTGACTTGAGCGCTAGACTGTCTAAAACTTCGGTGGGCAGATCGTACACTTTACGACATCTTGCGTTAGTATGTTTGCGACTCTTGGACATGTCGATCCATGGCGGGGGAGGGTTTTGGGACCTCGACTTACCGTACAGCGGCCGCCGAAGATAATCTTCATTTGCCTTGACCATGGTGATTGATTTCTTCTGGTTTACTGCGTATAGAGAGCCTGGCGGAGGGATGGAAGTGATCCTCAGTCGGCGTCTTTGTCGCGATACTTGAACTTTTCACGTCTATCTACGGCGATGCGTCATAGCGATCCATATGCGCTGACGGACACCCCCACCAAAGCTTGAGTCAACCGGCCAGCAAAAGCCCCATTTCCCCCCCACAGCCACAGGGCAGCCATAACAGACGTTACAGCGCCTCAAACCTCACAGTGCTGGCACTGTGATGGGAGTGGCGGTAATAATGGATCACACGTGAGGTTTCTGCTGTCTCATTGGTTCATTGACCATTTTCCCATTAGAACCCTAAAGCCACACCCTCCCCCCACAAATGCGACTACTTCTTTAATGGGCAATTGCACCTGCATAGGTACCCTCCATCTTCGCACTCTCATCTGCATCTGCATCTGCCTCTACAACTTGCAATTGTCTTCTGCATCCGCATATCGCAATTCTATTTACAATCAGCTTGCATTCGCAATCAATTACTCTTCTACCACTTCATTGTTCTTTGCAATCAACCGCAACAATTCTCAACAATGTCTTCCCTCACTCCCTTCACTCCCCTCGCTTCCCTTACTACCCTTATCCCTTCCCCTCCCGCCATTCCCCAATACAACAACAATCATCAATTCAACGACCATGTTGAGCCCTTTCGCATCCTCTTGCGCCGCAGCAGGCGGGCTCGTGCCAGGGCAGGTAGAGCTGGCCGCACAAGCAGTACCGGTTTACTCTCTCCCGAGCGTAATGCCTCCATCGGAGAGCAACTTCACAATGGCCAGTGGGTAGACCAGAGGCAAGTCAAGCAGCTTGACCAGATCAACTCTTCTCTCTTTCATCTGTCCCGGGATCCTTCCAGTCTGCCCGCAGAAGTTCTGCAACACCAGCAAATGATCAAGGATCTGGCCAACGCTCGCCCAGATCCATTACTTGTCATCCGTTCCCGGCCAGCGCCACGATTGACTCGAGAGCAGATTCACCAGCTGCTGGAGTTTGTCAAGTCCTCTCCCCATGCCCGTCGCATGCCCTTTAACCAGATCCCTGCTGCCCTTGGACTGAACTGCCCTGAACGCACCATTACCCTTGCCCTCCGCCGAAATGGGTACAAGTCGTACCCCGCCATCGTCCGACCCCGCATTGACGAGACCACCCGCCAGGCCCGTCTCCACTTCGCTACCACGCACGTCCAGTGGACTGTCGAGCAGTGGAAGAATGTCCTCTTCACTGGCGACATGCGACTTTACATTGACCAGCCCTACGAAGCCTTGGTTACTCGCAAAGCTGACGAGGGCCTTCAGCCAGATTGCATCAACCACGTGCCTCATTCCCCTGCTCATAGCCAAACCAACATGCTGTTCATCGCTCACTTCTCAGGTGCTACTGGCAAAGGTCCTTTCATCCAATGGGACCATTTCATGGACTGTCTGCATGGTAATCTTACCCAAGAAAACTACTACCGACTCTGCTACCCTTCATTCGAAAGCTGGCTTGACCAACAGCGTCCCACTGCTCACTTCGCTCAGCAGCCTACCCGCGAGATGGCTTTCTACTCCGGTGTTGCTTACAGAGATGAAGTCCAAGGACGACACATGCCCGTCCTGTATCTCCCTCCTGCCTCCCCCGATCTCAACCCTCTCACCGAGATCTTTAACAACATCAAGGCTGCCGTTCACGCTGACAGAACCAACCCCCGTGAATACTTCGAGTCCGAGGAGACTCACATTGCTAAAATTGCCCGACAGACTTGGAAGAGTATCTCCGATGACTACATCCGCGAGCTCATGGAAAGCATGGTTGAACGCTGCCAGGCCGTCATTGACGCCGACGGCATGTACACTCGCTTCTAATCCTGATCTACAGTTAGGTTACGACTGACGAGTCTACGAAGTGACGAGTCACTACGACGTCCATGGTGACGATTGAAGAAAACAAAACTCCAAAAAACTTACAAAAAAAAAGGTTGACGAAACGAGACGATTACGAAAAACGGCGATGACGATCATGACCACGAGAGATACCCAACGGACTTGCTATCAGGTTGCTCAGTTGATGACGACAAGAACGAGGATGAAGGCGAAAACAGGCGAGGAACGAGGAACGAGAAACGAGAAACGAGTTTAATGCTGTATGATAATAATTTGCTTAAATCGATTGCTAAAAACCAATCCCTTGATCTATCGTGATAATGTTGTGATTGTAAAAGTGCCACGCACTCACTGCCCGTGATATCATCGCTATGGAGTTGAAGCTCTCCATCCGAGCTGCGGAGCTCTCCAGAAGCTTACCCCGCACCTCTCACATCAGTGGCCTAGCCTGTCCATCCCGGCCCACTGCACTCCAAGTGCTAGGCTCTAAAACTTGGCACGCGAGCTTAAGCTTTGGTGCTGATGCTATCGCCGCACCTTATCTAGAGTTTCTTGAATCCCTGTCCCTGTCCAACCAATACTGAGCATCGTCAACGTCACTGCACATCACTTTTCAGCTGTAAATAGTACAACGTCCCCTGTATCCTTGTTTTCAGTTGCGTCAGCGGATGGCCCTTGCCATACAACGAATCAAGAAATTGATCAACCCCCGCCTAACTTGTTCTTGTCTGTGATGTGTTGCGTAACTTGTGTTATATAAAGGACGTCGACCACTTCTTTTGTTCACTTCTCATTTTCCACTCATCATCCTACTTGAGACGAATTAATTTACTTACCAAATTACACTACATCAAACCGCTTATCATCATGGATTTCGTCAAGAACCTCGCCGGCGGCAACAACAACAACAACAACAATGCCAACACCAACGACCCCAGCCAGCAAGCTGCTCCTGAGTCTGGCGGTCTGATGGGCAAGCTCGATGGCATGGCAGGTGGTGGTGCCAAGGGCGAGCAGAACGAGGACGGTCTTGACAAGGGTAACCATCTCCTCACACTCCACTCATTTTGTACTGTACTAACGTACGCCCTACAGCTGTCGACTTTGTCCAGGAGAAGTTCCTCGGTGGAGGAAACCAGAGCAACGAGAGCGCCGCTGAGCAGGCCAAGGACGAGGCCATCTCAGATGCTATCCGTGACCAGTACAAGACCGCCACAGGCAACGAGTTCTTCATCGCGGACAAGGATAAGAAGTTCGGAGCTTAAACTGTTACGTGGAAGATGCTGGGAGCTCTGTCGACGAGCAATAGCAGACAATGTATTATTAGATGATGACGATACCTCAATGATCACGAAACCTACTGCATTCTGATTTAATGTCTCTTGTTCTATTGTTGTGAAAATACGTTCGTCTGTCTACTGCTGACTAGTCTTTATCTCACCATAACAAGTCCCAATTTTCGATCATACATTGAGCATCCTTCTATGTTCCCAGTGAGCTCTTTGTGCATAACAAGCATGCTTCAGGACCTAAAATCCCAAGTTCGAATCCGAGTCCGAATCATCCAAGACCTGAACAACCTCGTGACCCAGCAGTCGGAGCGCCTTCTTTCGCATGGTGACAACGGTCTCTAGATGATCCAATGCAAGAGGCACTTTCTCGCTGACAGCTAGGATTCGAGCAGTCTTGACGGCACTCTTGATCTGTCGACCATTCAGGCGCGCCTTGGCCAACTTGGCAATCGCCTCGCTGTCGTTAGCCAGGTCTGATTCCTCTCTAACTAGGAAATTGTGCCAGATCTTGGCTCGAGAATCGGGATGGAGATCTTTGAAGACAAGGGTGATGTCGATTCGTGACTCAAAGGCAGGGTCGATCGCAGGGAAGCGGTTCGTGGTGAGGATCATGACGCCCTTGTAGTACTCCAGAAGACGAAGGAAAACTAAACAATAATGTTAGCTGGAGTTGTTATTGGCACATTGAGGCTGTAGCTTACTCGAAGTCATCTCATTTTGCAGGAGGTTATTGCTGGAGCGGGCTTCGAGAAAGACGTCTGCTTCGTCGAGCAGGAGAATGGCATCCCAACGGGCACAACGTTCCAGAGCTACCCTGAGGCGGTTCTCGAGGACCGTAGTGTCTTTGCCGAGGTCGGAGGCGTCAATGCGGTAGAGAGGACGCTTCAGGTTCTCCGAAACTGTGACTGTGTTAGCAATGAACATTGTTGGGGATCATGGAGATGACAAACCAGATTCTGCTGTCAAGGTCTTTCCAGTACCAGGAGGACCACATAAGAGCAGGATGAGTCCCTTTCCTATGAACGAAGTCAGCTTGACTTCACAAGAGAATCGGAGAAAGCAAACCTTTTCCGTGGATAAAGTCGTCAAAGTCCCTGAGATCTCCGCTCTTCGTGGCGCCCACGAATCCAAGCAAGAGCCGCTTCTCCCCAGCGTCCAGGACAAGGTTGTCAAAGGCTTGGGTGTTCCACTCGATGTTAATCAGATCATTGACTTCAACGTTGCCTGCAGCAAAGGTGATTAGTATCTCGAATGAAAGACTTTATGCAATTGGGACTTACACCAAACTTTCTTCTCAAGCGAGAAGCATTTCAGGGTAGAAACAGCCAGCAAGCACTGCCAATCAGAAAGAAAAAGCGGATTCTCGTCACCCTCACTATCGTGGTCGAGATCCTCGTAGTCTTTGTAAACCGCGCTCTCGGAACTGTTCTTCTTGATGCTCTTTGCGTCACTGATCTTCTGCAAGATGGAACGGTCGATAGGGTCATCAAGCCCCTGCAGCTTGTAGTAGCCTGCCTCGTCTACGATGACTCGTCCCTCTGGCTGTGTGGCTGTTAGTGCTCATATTCATAGGAAGTTTCGCGAAATCGTACCACTTGGGTTGGTAGGTGAGGACCCCTGATATAAGCCTTTGCTTGTACATCAGATTCTTCCCAGCCGTTAAAAAGCTGGCAGGTCATGGTTAGCACATCTGCATATATCTGCTGTATCTCAAGTCTTACCCCATGATGAGACGGCCAAGCTCCCGAGGTTTCTTCGGGCTGACACATTGGAGCGTTGCCAATATGAACGCGCATGAACTGACCCTGAACTAGCTGTTCCCACTTGCGGCCACGCTGGATCAGGCCTCCTTTGATGGCTTTGCCAATCTTCTTGGAACAAGTTGAAAATGGACGAACATTGAGATCAGAGAGACGACGGCGTCCGCGATAGTATCCGACAAACCATTCGTTTACAACCCCGCCATATTCAATCCCATTTGACTTGACTTGGTGCACAGTCAGTCTGCCAGAGCCGTCATACTTGTGGGAAATGCCTGCGGCCACGGGCGAGGTGCGGAGGAAGAGCTGACCGGGCTGGTAAACAAACTGAAGGTCGCTGAAAGTGGCAGATCCAGTTTGCTTGACCAGCTTGACACTCTGGAGAGTGTCTCGGAGCTCATGCTTGAGCATCTCTACAAAGAGATTCATGATCTTCTGGGTTTCGGTGCCCTTGTTGTCGACAGCCACCTTGCAGAGATTCTCCCAACGGTGAATTAGAGGGACAAAAGGCTTCGAGAACTCTAGAGTCTCACCGCACCAGGATCTGTCTGGGTGATCTGCAAGTACCTCGCAGAGAGCAGACTTCAGGGTGGGATTGTGGATCCAGATGCTTCGCATCTCCCAAGTTCTGCCGGGGCATGGGTAGTGGCCACAGACGACGGCATAGATATCTCGAAGCTTTCTGTTTCTACGAGCGGTGTCCTGGTCTTGGCCGTAGGGCTTGCTGTCGAGCCATTGCTCGACATGGCCGTGACTGTTAACTCTGGCGAATGAGTTCTTGATTTCGCAAACCTCGCCGACAGCGCCGATTTCTTCTAAATGTTGAGGTCAGCATGAGAGATGGATAATGGAGAAGATGGAGAATCACCTTCGGCAGTACCGTAGACGTCATCCCATGCTTTCTCGTAGTACTCGGCGTGGTTACCCCAGGTGGGTGCCCCTTCACTACTGCTCATCTTGACTGGCCAGAGAAGATGATGTTGAAGGAAAAGATGAGTGTGGTCAAAGAAAAGAGTTGAGGGCTGCCAAGTTTGTGAGTTCTCGCTTAGGTAGGATGGAAGAGGAAGATTGTTGTTAGGGGGGACAAAGCGTAGGAAGTGCAGTGGCAGTTGCAAGCAGATGCCTGATAGTGAACAAGATTGTGGTATACCTCAGGTTTGTGGATGAACAATGCACTAAAGGGAGCCTAAAGAAGACTTCTATTGATTCGAGCAGGCAAGATATGAACAATAATGGAGTCTATGAAGCAAATAATCTGGTGGACGTCTGGTGTTCATTGATACAATATGCCTGTGGATTTTCAAGTGACTACTGGCTCATCACTGCTGCAATAATACACTTGGTCAAGCCTCAATTCAGGATATCAGGACTACCCAGAGTTTATGTTTAGGATAGAAAATAAATACCGGAATAGCTTGGCAACAAAAAAAGATGAGTAACACATGATGGTGACAACTCCCACGACCCTCTGTTCAGCATAACATCACAAGCATCAACAAGCATTAGTTTGACTAGAAAGATCAATTATTGCATGAGTGTGCACCTCAAAGATCTGTTGAATAGAATTGACTGGGTGGGCATGTATTTTACAGCTATTTGTCTTGAAGTTACGTTTCATCACAGATCCGAACATAGCATTATAGAATACATACTAAGTGCCTTACTGTGATCTAGACATTTGACGGGAATTATAACATTAATTTTAGTGTCACCAAAGATTATTGCAACTCATTCGAGACCAGTATTTTCCACTAAGATGATCCTAAACTTATCCTTATTCCATAGTGTGTATATGTATATTCTATTACCACCCATCTTCACCATCTGGTTCAAAATATCACCCCACACTGTCAGTCATACGCCGATCAACAGGTGGAGCCCGCAGCATGGATTACCTGGTCATTGAAGGGCAACTTAACTATTTTGGTACATGAATAAATATTCATTGGTCCATTGGAACATTTCACTGCTGATTTACGCTGTGGGCTCTGGTTTAAGTTATCTCGGCGACTTCCCAATTTGTCACGCCGTGATCCTTCCTTCCTTTCTTGGCCTCTGGTCTTCACTCGGCCTCTAACTCGTATTTAATAAGACGTTGCTCCTCACATATTGATACTCGAATAATCATCTAATCAACATCACCATCACCATCACCATCACCATCACCATCACCATTAACAACAATGCCTCGCCGCGATGAATCAAAGATAGCAGAAAACCTCCGTCAAACACAAAGCGCCAAAAAGAGAAAATACGCCATCGTCCACTTCACAAAAGGTTTGCGTCGTGCGGACCGCTTTCAGCCAGCATGGGACGCTATAGGAGGAGCCTCTGGCCTGGCCAGCACAATGGCTGAGTTCAGTGTTTCAGAGTTGCGCGAGCTTTGCAAACGTCTTGGGCATACCACTTCAGCTCTGCAGGTACGACCTCAGAGACGCGCAGCTCTTGATGAGCTTGTTACAATACTCTACCAAGGCCGAGAAGATGATAGACCCTTGAGCCGTTTCTATCAGGATATCCTTCCTGGATGCAGTATCGAATTGGTGCAGAGGTTCGAGAAGGAGAAGAACATAGAATGGACTCCGTCACAGGGCAAACACCTGTTTTTCGGCCATCGGGAGCATTATGAGGCCAACTTCCTTGACGAGATCTTCTCTGAGGGCACGCAGCTCAATTTCTACCAGCAGAGGAGAGTGTTCCGTGGCAACGTCGCCTTTATTGAGAAGATCCTAACAAGACTTCTTCTTTTCCCTCACGATGACAAAATTCACATCCCGTACGACTTGATCCGGGAAGTGGTAATGCCGTTACTCAAGCGCCTCAATAAGAGCAAGTACGATGAGGACACTCGCAACAGATATCTAGACCTTGTGCTTCGGTGTGTTCAGAGGCACAACGCACAACTTACACCTCAGCTTTCTCTCGCAAAAGGTGGTCTGCTTCAGTATACGGTTGATCGATGGGGTGATGCACCAAAGGGCAGCGAAAGCAAGCAAAAGATGGAGGCTTACCTGGTTCAAGCCATCGAGTTATCCACAATAGCGAAGACTTACGGCTTTCAAGGCGTTCGCGAAATGGTCTGTGTCTCTCCGAGATTATCGCACGAAAAAAGATATGACTTCTTCCGCCTCTTGCTTCTACATGCCAGTCAATACCGAATGGACATCGAGAGTGACTCAGAGCAGGATGTTGCCCCGCTTAAGCGATTCTCCCGTCAAGCCTGGCCATCCCATCTATTCTTCTGTATGGATCACAAAAGGTCTTTGCGACTGTTTGAGAAGCTGGATAAATTATTTCCCCGAAACGAATTTCTTGTTGTCGGTGGCAGTGTTGGGACTGTACTAGCACAGACACAAGGCCACATCAAACACAGCTCCTTTGGCGACGTCGAGATTCTTAGAGCATTGCTGATTCGCAAGTCCAAGTCTCAAAATGACCACCCAGGATGGTACGAGCGTACTCGTGAGCTTATCAACGAGAGAAAGACCAATGCCCAACAGTCACGCGAGGCCGTGGAACGTGCTTACTGGGCCAAGAGCGCGCTGCACCTTTGCGTGGCTTTTGGAGACCTGGAGACACTAAACGACACCGTTATCTGGTCTCGACGCTTCATCAGGGACCCTTTAACAAGTTCGACATTGTTCAGAGAGGAGGTATTCAAGACAAGAGAAATCGAAGAGCTCTTGGGTGCCATACCGGATGGAGATGTTGACTCGCCTGAAGCTGTGGTTTCGTTCACCGCGACGCTGGTGAGGAAAGATATTGAGCTTGCGAACCAGATTCTCGTCAATATTGTTGAGACAGTGACAGTGGCCATTGGGGAGCCTGGATTCAGACCTGGAGATTGGACTTGGCTCTTCCATCTCGTCAAATCTGTTGCCGACCATCGTATGAGCTGGTTGGATGTTTTCTTCAAGAATCTCACAAAATGCTCCAAATCTGACCGCGAGCAATGTGAAAGAGAATTGATGGAGACCGTCTGGAAGCCTACAACCGATGTTCTTATCCAGGCGGGAGCTACTGTCCGCTACCCAATCCTGGAGGCTATGCGAGGCAACTCGTTCTTTAACACTCTAATATCCTTGTCGAACGGCAACTCTATGAAGGGTATCTATGTCTACCAGATACTTTCAAGCACGCCTTTGTCGGCTCCGCTACTGGCAGAGCTAGCCCGTTTTCTGATCGATCAAATGAGAACACGACTAGGTTCCGAAGCTATGAAGGTACAAATGAGTAGCATTGTCTCCATCGTCAACAGACTGGCCGCCAGTGACCAGCCTTCCTTGGCATGTCCTTTCATTCGAGACTTGGTCTTAGGCGACGAGGGCGCCGAAGAGAATTCTTCATGGCATCGTGATCTTCTCAGCCGGGGCTTCCTCTCGGCACTCCCTGCCAAGGCTGCGAAGGAAGTTTTGTATACTATGGCCAGTGCTATAAAGGAAAAGATGAGAGAGCAGAATCAGAATACAGACTCTAGAGAAAAGGCAGATACAACTATTGGAGGAACTAAGGAAGGCGCTTCAAAAGAGTCCATCAAGCATCAAGGGCCGTCTATCAAAGTCACCACTGTCAAGATGCTCGCTCAAATTTTGGAACACAACCTCTTTATGGCACCTTCCTCGTCCTGCGATATCCTTACTGGACTTCTTGCCGAGGCACGGCACATCGACATCCGTATCACCATCACAAACAGTCTTTTCGCCATTATGGAAGACCCAACCTGTCCTTCTGCCCTGCGGCAACGCGTTCTAGATGCCATGAGGGAGTATATCGTCCCTGCGGTCGCACAGCTCAACGAACGTCGTGGCCTTACTGAGTCTGACTGGGCCGAGGCCACAACCAGCAACGCATCGCCCCCTTCTGTAGGCGAGGAGACCCCATTATATCAGTTGCTAACCCATAAGCTCCTCCACGGGAATCTGAACAAAGAAGATAAGGCTCAGTTGGCGCAGCTCATCATGGGCTCGTTAGAACAGTCCGCTGCCAACAACGCTCGCTGGATGAAGCTCTTCTTGTCCAAGAACAACTTTTCTCTAGACAAGAATGAGGAGCTACCGCATCTACCCGTGCATATCAAACTATTTCCTGGACTTTTCCAGTGGCATATGCGTTACATACCCACACCAGTCTTCAACATGATCCGCTCCGCCTGCCTTATCAACATCGATCCATCTCCTGGAATAAAGCGCATCACAAGGATGATCCGAGAAGACCGGGACCTCGTGAACTCAAAAGCTGGTAAACACTGGCTTTCTCAGTTCGGGGAAAACGGGCACGATTCGCTCAAGTTCGGTGTCTTGCAAGCTGCCCAGACGTTACATAAAAGTCCCGCCGTACGGGAAACCCATTTGGCAGAGAACGGTATTACTGTGCAGATGCTTCAGTCTTTCGTGATCGAGTTTGCGGAGAGACTGCTCAAGATCGGCCAGCCGGAAATCGTAGACAAGGTGGTCGAGAGGTTGCGCTCAGGGTACCTGCAGGACCGGGAGACCTGGAACTACTGGCACGAGAATGGTAAACCCACCATCAAGCAGATCATTTCCAAGACGGAAGAGCTTCAAGCACGCATAAAAAACAAAGAAGCCGAACCTCGACTGCTTCCCAATGTATACCAACTGAGTCTCAGTACCCTTCCCACTCCCATTGCCGATTCAACGGCCGCAGAAAAGGATGTTTACGTTCGGGAAGTTTACAAGTTCGTTATAGCACTGGCAGACCGCCAGAACCGCCCATACCACGTCGATTTCGAGAAGCTCAAGGGGGAATTCAACAGCTGGAGCTCAGCTCGACCATTGGCTCGTTGCGCCTTGAGGTTGGCTGAAGTGCAAGCATATGATCTCAAGTCAACACAACAGCCGACTCTCACGGATTACCTCTGCTGGGAGCTAGTGGAGCATATGCTGGTTAAGGCTTCTGACCCAAAGGACGATCACGTCGCTCAAGGAGTGGCACAGTTGGTAAAGGACTGGGAGAATTGTGAGGATGGTGCAATGAGGGCGATGGGAACTATGTTTAAGAAAAAGTCTCAATACCGTGCGGACAGATTTTGGTATCAAGAAGAATAAGTAAACGGCTGATATGAACGATACTCTCCTTATCAACAGAGGTTCAGGCCCTAGTTCAAAAGTATATACACCATATGACGGCGACGTATTGAATCAGTAGGCATTATGTATCCTTCCATGAATGGGCAATTGCAGTTCATTATGTTGCGGTGATAATCTAAGCTAGAATACTATTATACATCATGGGGGTTTCCACTCTCGCTTCTATCATATCGCCACACCAATGGATATAGATTTCTCGATCAAAAGAATATCTCTAGGCCCCTTACAGCCAGTTCATCCACCGTGAGAACAGAATGAACGGAAAGGCAATGAGCAGTATGGCTGGGCGAGAAGGGATGGCTCCGGAAATAGCGAATAGTAAAATAAGAAATATAAGGATACGACGTGAGAGCAGAGTGTCTAACGCGTTACTTGAATTTGCGAACGGGATATCGGACACGGTGTGTCCCGAGGGAACGTCTGCTCGGGCGAGCGATGGCGCGGATGTAATGCTAGATGCTACAGATATCTCTCTCTGGTCATCAAGTCCAGATGTCTCTGTTGTCTCGGCTTCTTGGCCATTCTGTCGCTTTCTCTCAATATCAGCCATAGCACGTGCCTTTACTTGAGAAGGCGATGAGTACATGGAGGGACCATCGGTTGGCCAGACTGTGATGACCCTTGTTTCGGTGCTCTCAACCTGAGTAGGCACAATCACCGTGACCAGATGAGGCCCTTCATGGGAACCCCCAACAATGTTGGCATCAGTGGTTTGAGGAGGACCTTGAGGCTGGACCGAAGCTGTGTGCCCAGCTGGAGCAGGCTGTATAGGTGCTGGTGCTGCTCCTGGTGGTTGAGGACCGAGATCGCCTTGTCCATTCGATCCGCCATTGTTATCGCTTCCTTTGCTCGGGCCATTTGATCCAGAGCCGTCGAAATCGTCTGATTGATAAGGTGTAGCACCGGGCTGTCCATCATCTGATCCGTCTCCAGGACCATCCGGGGCTTGGCCTTCTGGAGAGCTCGAGGGTGGGAAAGCAGGTGGAGAAGGGTTTTCTGGGCTCAAAGGACCGCCGTTGTTTGGTAAAGCACCTTGATTAGGGGCGGCAGGTTTGTTCCCTTGATCTGAATTGTCCCCGGGGCAAGGACCAAGTGTTCCGCCACAGGGAACACCATTTCCTGCAGAAGTGCTGGCGTCTGCAGGGGGGGAAGATGGCGGTACAGCCGGAGGAGCTGGAGCTGGTGCTGGAGCTGGTGCTGGTGCCGGAGCTGGGAGTCCATTAGGCGGTTGACTCTGACTGTTGCACGCTGGGTCGCTGACATAGACAGAACAATCAACTGGGCCACCGGAACCCGCAGGTGAAACCTCGGTGGGATTGTTTCCTGGAGGAGGGTTATCATCGCAATTTTCTGCTGGATCACCAGGCTTCCCTTGGCCGGCTACGCCATTATCTGTAGGGGGGCTCGGTAGAGCAGGATTCTGTGCCGGTGGTGCAGGTGCAGGAGCGGGCTGGGGTTGAGGTTGAGGTTGATGCTGTCCACCTTGGTCGGGTTGGAGCTGAGGCTGTCCATTGCTGTTACCGGGCTGTAACGGACCACTGTTCGGGCTACCTTCTTCGCAATTGGCGTCAGGACCTGAGCTGTCAACTCCATTGTTACTGCCGGAGTTGCCGCTGCCTACAGAACCTGTGTTTCCTTGTACGCCAGTCTGTCCGCTACCTGAACCTGGAGAACCCCCCGGTGGAGAACTATTGTTCGAGCCTGAGCTGCCGGTCGACGGGTTTGTTCCAACATTCGGGTTGCCGTTCCCGTATCCTGAGTTGCCACCACCTGATACCGGTTGGCCAGCAGAAGACGGGGTGGGTTCCGGGAGAGAAAGGGTAAGAACACCATCAGAGCCGGCCTTGCAATCGACTGAGAGACTGAAACGGCTTTCAAATCCGAAGCTGACAGTATCGGAGCGAGCGAAAAGGGGGGAGAGGTTCGTGTGGTGGAGTTCAACGGGAAGGAGGTTGCTTATGAAAGCACCTTGATGGTAACATGTAGAGATGGCATTTGTCAAGGCTTGACCATAATGATCAGTACAAGAACTGGCCAGGCACAGGAAGAGTTCCTACGACATGGTTAGTTGACCTTCGGCACAGCTGGAAATCACTTACTCGCTGAATAGCCATGTCACGGCATAGAACCTCCATTGTAGAGATGTTATAGTAGTGCATAAGATCGCGGGAGCAAGCAGTAGCACATTCTACGTTGCTCCATCAGCTAAGCCTTAGCAAGGACCCGATGCTCTTACCTGGTTTAGATGTATCTTGGCTATGTGTCCAGCCAACATAGCTAGATAAAAGCAAGCTAGCAAGTGACGAAGACCGCATGGCTGCGTCAGAAGCAAACCGTTATCGTGGGAGAAAGTGTGAAGCAAGTGTGCTGATTTAAACGACAGGTCCAAAAACGAGTGAGTGATCGAGGGAAGGGATCCAAAAAGAGAGCAAAATGCGTTCCAAAAACGAGCTTGTGAGCTGAAGGTGAAGACGGGTGATGATGAAGGGAACAAAAGGATCGAGGGGGGCGAAGGTTGAGAAGTAGGCTAGGATTCGCGATATTTGAGAGGGAAGGTGCAGTTTGCGAATGGTATGAGCATGGCCTTCAAGGCTGCTGCTCAAATGAAGCGCCTTCCGCCTCAAGACTACAAAACGAAGAAGGCAGGTAGGAGGGTTCATCAAGAAGGCTGGCGAATTTTCAAAGATCAAGCCTTCACATACAGGCCGAGAAGCTTTAATAGCAGGAAAGAGCTCAATAACGTATCAACATTTCTAGGTAAGGGTATCGCATCTAATAGAACAACAAAGCCAGCGGCTTCTTTTCGTCGCCATATCTCTCCTTCAAATCGGGCCTCGACAAGAAACGGGCAAGAGGCATCATCGTGTCCTTCATGTCAAGGACACCGCGCTTCTTTTGGTCGATATGGGAGGCATCAACGACTAGACGCTTCAGGTGTTCCAGGGAGAGTGCGCCTGCTGAAGTTAGTTCATGTTCGTCGCTTCCAGGTGAAATAACCAGGCAGGGACGAAGACCCAACTTACCGTTGTCGATGAGATCCATAAGTCGGGCAGGTGTACCGACGCAGATTCCAGTCCTGTGCTTCTCGAGGAATTTGACCTGCTCTTCCACCTTCATGTGCTTGGCAAACTACGCAGTGAATGTCAGCGACGTGATTCTCAATTAAATTGTGAGACCAAACTTACCAGCTTCGCAATTGAATTATCCTTGCTTTGAAATTTTCGCATCGACCTGCTACTGTCAGTCTCTTGCCTGTCCAAGCGAATCGTCGCATCGTACCTGACAATATCCGCAGCTCTCAAACCCGCGCCTGCTACAATGAGGGTGTGAGGGGCGCCCTTCTTCTTAGGCGCCTTCTTCAAAAGTTCAGGGTCCTCTGTGATGCTTTCCAGGAATTCGGGGAACTTGTCCAGGGTTCTTGACTCCTGCCATGAAGTGGTGTCTTGAATGGCGTTGGCTGAATACTTGTGAGTAAAACTTCACGAAAAATGGCAATATGGGAGGTAAATGAGTCCTACCTGATACAGTCATATCAGAAATCTCAACAGCACTCAAATCGGTGCCGAAACGTCCCAATTTCTGAGCCAGGTGATCCGCCAAGAGCTGGTTGTCCATCTTGTTGAAGAGCGTGTTGAGGCCAAGCTCAGTATCGAGGAGTTCATCATCTGGGGCGTTCGCCTTTCTCTTCTTGCTCTTCTTCGGCTTAGGTTGAGCAGGAGTGTCCTCCGCTTGTCTTTTCTTAGTAGTCGACATGATGGCAGTTGTGGTTTTGTTATGAATGGATGTTGTTTGGTTATTCCGCTTAAGATTTCTCAAATGTCAAAGCAAGAAATTTTGCGACGTACAGTGCTAATATCGATCATGGCTTTGAGTTGCCCGCTGATACGGGTGGCTACACTGTATTAGGCACAGTATCCCCTGGCAATCAGATCCACCAGGCATGATGAAGTACGCCTCATGAGTTCTTCGCAGCATTTCCAGATACAATATGGGTTGCAAACAAGCTTTATGCTTTCCGAAGAAAACGGCATTTCCCTTGCCTTTCTTATGCTGTTAGTTATTCCCGGACGTAGAATTGAAGAGAGGGATTACACATTCGTGGATTTCTTTTTTTGCCGTTTTCTTTTTGCGATAACTCTTTGGATGGAATTTAGTCTTCTGAAACGATGACGGAATTCTATCGCACTGATAGCCAGGCCATATATGTTTCAAGCATTCAAAAACAGGCGCACACACAACAGGCTTTATCTCAAAGCAAAACCTCGTCTCAAGAGGTTATTTATTATCCCTGTAATAAAGATGAACACAGACTCAGTATCCTCATTAGAATACTAATCCATGGACCCTTTAGTCCCAAACGCCCGATACTTGCGCCTAATAGTATACGAAAAAGATGAAATACACAGCGTCGCTTACAGCAATGTAGCAGCCTAAAAGATGCTGTTGACAATGTTTCCTCCGATAGTGGCACCAGCACCAAAGATAGCAGCGTTACCAAGCTTCTTACCAAACTTCTTGCCGTACTGGTTCACCTTGTTGTCCTTGCCGTCGCCCTCCTGTCCCGGCTGTCCAGAGCCCTCGGCGACAGCCATGGGCGGCACATGCGCGTTGTAGGGGTTCTGCTGAGGAGGCGGGCCCTGTGGGTATCCGTACTGCGGCTGCGGGATGGGCGCGACGGGCTTCTTGGTCTCTTGGTCGACGAGCACGTAGTTGCGCGGGAAGATGCCCTCCTGGGCCGTGCGTTCGTTGCGGCCCATCCACCAGTCCTGGTTCATGTACTCGTACACGGCGATGCGGTCGTCCTTCTCGAAGGAAAGGTCGCGGCCGTCGGAGGCGGCGTAGCGGTAGAGGGCGCGGGCGTGAGCGACGGTGGGCTTCACGTTGCGCGTAGGAAGACCGGGAGGAGGGGTCTGGTCGTAGGCGGGCGGCGCGGGTGAGGCTGAGGCTGACTTGACTTTGAGGTCTTCGAAGGCCTTGGTGGGAGGTACGTGGGTGCTTGGGGCGGGAGATGCGGCCTTAGCGGCGGTGTTGTTGTTTTTGTTGCCAGTGGCGGTTCGAAGAGGGCCGGAGAGAGGAGACTCGTCAGGGAGAGCGGTGCTGATGGTATCGTAGACGGAGTCGTCAATCACGCCTCGCTCCAGGAGGTTCTCGAGTTCCTTCACGGTGTCAGCTGATTTGTGATCGCAAGCGGCTGGGAGTACACAATGGTTCTGTTGAGAAACAGGATATTGGGAATAGGAGGCTACTTACATTCTTAATGTTGCGAAGCGACCGGTTCACTTCCATAATAGTCTGGCGATCAGCAGCCATAATTGCAGATGTTGCGCCCGAAGGGTCCGGACTTGAACTGCGGATATAAATGTAGGGGTGGAAATAGATCAGTATCGCAGATAAAGAGCGAAATGGCAGTTTCGATGATAAGTTTGCGATATGACAAAGGTTTGGTAATGACAGATGTCAGATGGAAGCTAGGTGAAAGAGGAGAGTGTTTCGGGTCCTTACCAAAGCTTCCCAAAGGCTCGGAATTCGGCCAAGCCAAGTCAAATCCCTACCAAAATAAAGCGGGCATTGAGGCGGTGTTGTCCCTCGCTCAACCCGATCCAATCACGAGATTTTGGTGGTTCGTAACCGTTGAATGTGGTGCAACTCAAACGCCTTTTACGCGTAATACAATCAATAATTCATCGTAAAATCACATTCGCAATGTCAGATAATTGGTAGTAGATTTTGTTCATCTTGAGTCTGTGTGACTCTTGTATTTGGTTGTTCATTTTAGGCGTGATATGTTCATTCTATCCAAACCATGGCCTTCTTTGGGCTTTGCGATTAAATATGCATCCTCCACCTCTTTCGTTCAATAACCAATCCTTTATTGCACAAACTTGCTGCTCTCAACAGTGTACAGATCAACATACTCATCAACAGGGGTAGACTCGAGCTTCTTGGCATCCAAGTTGAGCTCCACCAACTCCTTGACGCGGGCCTCGGGGTAATGAGGGCCAAGATGGCGCTTGTACTTCTCGAGAATAACGGGCTTGGCCTCGTCGCGACGGAGACGGTGGCCAAGAGGAGCCTCAACAGCGACCTCATCGAGGACGGTGCCGTCGTTGAGCTCGACGGTGAGGGCATTGGAGATGGTGCGGAGCTTGGGGTCATGGTAATCCTTAGTGTACTGAGGATCCTCAACACACTTGATCTTCTGTCGGAGAGACTCGACCAGGGGAGAGGTGGCAGCCTCACCGCCGTCGGTGTAGTCGGTGGCTTCGAGACGGCCGAAGACGAGCATGGTGGCGCACATGTACTGGATGCAGTGATCACGGTCGGCGAAGTTGTCCATGGGCTTGAACTGCTTGTCAATAATGCGGATGCAAGCCTCGTGAGTTCGGCAGGTGATGGACTTGATGTCAGCAGCAGACTTGCCCTGAGACTTGAGAAGGTGGTGAATCTTCTCAGAAGCCTCAACAGCGGTCTGAGAGTGAAACTCGGCTGTGATGTGTTAGAATGGTTCCCTCTCGCATTAATTGTAGTGGTGTAGACTTACCAGGGTAGGAGACCTTGAAGAGAACGTTCTCCATGACGTAGCTGCCGTAGGGGCGCTGGAACTCGAACTTCTGGCCCTTGAACAGGACATCGTAGAAACCCCAGACAGGAGCGGACAGGACGGTGGGAACACCCTGCTCGCCCTTCAGGACCTTGAGAGCCAGGTTGACGGCGCGCTGGCAAGCATCACCAGCAGCCCACGACTTTCGGGACATGGTGTTGGGGGTGTGACGGTATGTTCGCAGAGACTGGCCATCAACCCAAGCCTGGGTAACAGCGTCGGCAATCTGCTTCTCGTTGAGGCCGAGCATCTTGGAGACGACGGCGGTAGAGGCGACCTTGACGAGGACAACGTGGTCAAGACCGACCTTGTTGTAGGAGTTGAGGAGAGCCAAGCAGCCCTGGATCTCGTGAGCCTTGATCATGGCCTCGAGAACATCCTTGACAACAAAGGTCTTGCCGCCGGCGAGGTTACCGCCAGCCTTGTTGGTACGGTTGATCCAGTCAGCGACAGCGAGGATGGCGCCCAGGTTGTCAGAGGGGTGACCCCACTCAGCAGCGAGCCAGCAGTCGTTGAAGTCGAGCCATCGGATCATGGCACCGATGTTGAAGGCAGCGTTGACGGGGTCAAGCTGGAAGGGAGTTCCAGGGACCTTGGGGCCGTTAGGGACAACGGTGCCAGGGACGATGGGGCCGAGGAGCTTAGAGCACTCCTTGAACCTCAGACCCTCAAGACCGCAGCCGAGAGTGTCTAGGAGGATCCATCGAGCAGTGTCGAACTGTTGAGTTATGAATTAGCAATGGGTTATCGCAATTGAATGCCAATTGAGTTTCTCGTGATAGTTTCTCTGGTGTTGAGGCGGGTGAAGCTTCGAGGCGGGGTATTGCGGGGTGCAAAATCGAGGCCTCGGCAGAACTTGATTGGAATTGGAAATTGAGATTGAGATTGGAAATACTCACAGCAAGCTCAGAGTCAATGGTCTTGTTGGCGACATAGTCGGCAATGTCCTTGATCTCAGGATCGTATTCACGTTGAGCGGAAGACATGTCGGGAGCTCCAGAGCGTCTAGCAGCAGATGTTGAAAAGGCGCCGTGAGAAGCGGGAAGAGAAGAGCGAGCGGCGCCGAGTGCTGAGCGGGCCACGAGAGGGGCGGCGACACGAAGACCCCGGGGAGACTGGAAACGCAGCTGCTTGGTGGCCGTTCGGAGGGTCCGGTTAACGGCAGACATTGCTAGGAAGGATGACTTTTGGTTTTCCTTCTTCTTTACGCGGTGACGAAGAAGAAGAGGAGGGTCAATTGGTGGAGGAGGATGTTGATGCAAGGGGGGTATCACAATGCAGGAGAAGAAAGGAAAAAAAAGAGAAGAGAAGACCAATAATTAACCTCAAGCAGGGTCTAATATCCTGGAGACTTTTTTGTCTTGCCTTGGAGAAACTTGATAGGGATTCATATTTATTACGCTCGGCTGTAGATCTCAGTTTGCCGTAGCTTACCGCGCAGCTACCCTCGGCTAGCCGCCGGTCTGAAGTGAATGTGAAGATCTACATTATTCACACTGCTCTTGTACAGCTAAGTCATATGGTTGAGTACAGTGCATACAGTGCCATTCTCCAATATGAACACTAAAAATCTCCAGTGTGTCAAGGGGTCTTTCAGTGAGGGGGAAGTTCAACTCCCTCTTATTGACCAATCAATTTCCTAGATGGTTATCATTTTGTTGCATTGACCTCCAATAACAACAATTGGAGAGTCTGTCCTATTTAGTCAGTAAGTAGATGGATGGTATCCGTAGACATTGAAATGATCAATACAGTATCTCAATTCCTTGTATCAAAACTATGGAGTTCACGTAGAAGGCATTGAGAACGGCTAATGTGTTGATCAAAGTCAATATTGATATTCAATAAACCAAAAGGCGGGGGGCATGGTTACGATCATGAGCATCAATCCTAGGCTTGATAATCGAATTTATTTACAATACTCAGAATCCAATGGCATAGATTCTAATGACTGTGACTGATTCCATATCATAATCCTTATCGATTGATCGACTTGCCATCAAGCATAAAGTATTCAGTATTCTTCTCTTCATTTAATTGTCTGTTTTTTTGTTGATTCCCCATGACTACCCCAGCTTCCCCTCGCCCAAAATCTGGGGTCAGGTTCCCCACGCTCCGTCGTCGGACAAGATGTGCGGACATACGACGGAGCGTCCGACACGCTCCGACCGAGGATATCATTACATGAGACGAAAGCCTACCATCTCGATGTATCGGCAACCGAAGGGTATCAATGGCCTTGCGTATCTCATCATTTCAAGCGTGGCTGTGAGAGGAAGTGAAGGCTGTCAAAAGGCGTGCAGAGTATATGTCTGCATAGCATCAATGATGAAGTTGGCGTTGAAGGGATATGCAACAGAGGTCTCGGTGTAAGACAATGAGTAATTCTATTGGTGGCCCTATCGCTGTGTCTCGCGTCCAATTGAGCTTTGTACCTGAACCAACCGCAGACGGACATTTCGCGATCTCGATCAAAGGGATATATGACGAATATCGCTTACACGTGTTGAGTTGGGAGTTGACCAGAGACATGTGCATGTTGCTGACAGCAGATATTCGGCTGTATGAGAGGAAACAAGTATGTTTCTATTGATAATAATTCAACATCGGATGTTTCATGGACTCGTTGTAATTTGAAGCAGATCTGTGATCGTTTGGCCTAATAAATTAGTTGATCCCGAAGACAGGTGAAGCAATGCTAAACATAACTACCGTCTCTGTGTAGTCATAACCCTCTCCTTCTGGCTTCGAAACCATTGATTCGATTCCCACGATGTCTCCCTTACATGCGAAACAAGCAAGCGAACATGCCCCCTACGTCAATCCCATTATTCGCGAAGCCGAATGGTTGCAGATGACTGTTTCTTTGATCTCGATGCCATGACATTGTGACTTCATGAGACCGTGATACTTTGGACGTTATGAATGTCACGGCGAGCGTTGCACGGCATAATCATCGTCATACCTCAAAGTCCCACAGGGCCTAGTTACTCGGTCTCGATCATATTGCTTAGACACCAAAAAGATAGGTTATGGATCTTATAAGACGGCGAATGATCGTGAGGCGAATTTCGATAAATATAGGGTAGGCGCATTTTAAGGTTTCCACCTACAAGATTCATGATGGGATCAACCAAGATTACCCCATTCTAAACTCCCATCCAGCGGATCGCAAAACAATTCCCCGGTCGTGATATCATCAATAAAGATTGTAAACCATCGCATAATTGAACCCTGATCTTCAATCGAGCGTGCAATGACTTCACCATAATTTGACGTGCGCAGTAAGCGACGATCGCACGCGATCTAATTATTATGGGTTACTAAGTGTCGTCATGAACGATGTCATGTTCCTGACTTTTAAAATTCCTAGGAGAGCGCATCGAGATTCAGAATCCGCGGCTATCGAAAATAAGGGACAGTAACACATCTGGCGTCTATACGTTGGAGGTAGGGTCAAAGGAATCGTCATTATTGCGTAGCTCTTAGCCTGAATTTGAATGTCTGAGAAACAATTGAACGCTGAATCTACAGACAATAAGTGTTATCAATGTAAGGCGTTACGATGTTGAGTGCATGCAAGCCTTTGGCAATTGAATATGTTGTGTAACTTCTCCAATGTCACGACTGGCCTCGGTAGAATAATTGCAGAGGTCCAGACCACAGATGGCTGTGATCTGCTCTTCACTCAATTAAACTGGCCATCGCAGCATGTGGGCTTACTGCAGACAATTACCTAGTCGACGTTGATGGATATGAGACATGCATATTACTGAGACCGGAAGATAGACCGGATAATAGGTTATTATAACTGATGAATATTTGCTTGGCAAAGGTTTGGATGGAACGACAGGCTGAGGGTATACATATTCGTCTATCAAGAAGAAATGCGCGGGGTAAAGGAAAAGAGAAGTCAATGTAAGACAATTTAGTTGTTTTTGACATTGGTTGTTCACGATGGTTACAGTTTCGTCAAACATAAAACCCACTACAAAAGCCCTAGTAAGCGGCAAATCCCGCCCAGACTACAGAAACAGGTCACAGCGTGGTGCGGGCTGCCAGAAGCTGTGTTATGAGGCCCCGATCTCCGGAAACGCACGTTGTCAACGGATATCGAGAAAACCGGGGTGAGGGCATGGCAAAAAACGCTGTTTCCCTTTCCCATGTCGGCAGTGCAAAAAGAAAGGAAAGAAGAAAAAAACAACCAACATCAGGTCAGGCCATTCATTTCGGAGGGAATCCGCCAATACTTTGACTGGGCTTGATCATGGATCCCGGTAAAACGGGTCTGGGCCTGACAGCCTACAGGAGACAGGATCTAGAACCCCCCTTGTTGGCGATGGGCGTGTGCTAGCACCCTACGTGCAGATCTGAGAATGGGTGATGGTGACAGGACTTTTCTTTTTTTCATCGGTTTTGTTTTGTTTTTTGAGTGGGTTGGTTTAGGTAGTTTTGGTGAAGCGTTTATAACTCTAACCAGCTATGGGATCAGTTTGGGGAGTTATCGAGAAACAATTGAAGCCATTGCCAGACACTAATGCTCTAGCTGCTGTTTTTCAGCTTTACAAAGTCGTGATGTCATTGATACACTACGCTACGCTTGGCCTGTTGGACCCTGATTTCCCATCTCGAGGGAGACCCTCACCTCACCTCTCGATCACTGTCAAACCTCAGCCATCACCACGATCACCAATAACACGCGGTGCGCAGGTTGAACGCCACAGAAAACTGACAGCCCAATTTCTACGAGGCCCCTTTTATGTCTCAGAAGAGAACCAAGTACTCGCAAGCAAAGCAGTTCAGTGTAACGGTGCACACACATAGAGGCTACACGCCCCCCAAGTGATGAAGGAGATGGACGATGGGGGCATGTCGATAGCCGTGAAGCCGCATCGCATCTCAATCGCTGGCGCAACACCAGATCCACGCTGTGCACCGGGGGGTTTGACAAGTGAGGCGGAGAGAATTGACAGATCAGGTAGTTTACCAGGGAGAGGGTAAGGTGAGGCTCGATGAAGTCCGGGGATGTTAGTCAACCGTTTGACGTTCAGGGCGAAGAGGTTTGATGAATATAGACATGATTGACAATTCTATAAATATGAGGCGGCTACTAATGTCGAGATGTCGAATGTCTTTCCCTCCCCCCATGTCAATCATCCAAGGGGATCAACGGTTCTAGTTTAGTGATAACCTCAGACTGGACTGTGCCTGGATGAGACAGCAGCGCCGAGCCTGGTCGGACACGCCCTGGAGGCCCCTGTAGATAAAAGAGTTGGGAAATCCAATGCAAGAGTGCGCGTCGTCCTGCCCTCCACTAACTAGCACCTGTAACCTCTAATTGGACCTCTCTCACTTTTACTATGCCTAATGATAGGGGATGATGATGATGGTGGTGGTTTTCTTTGGGATGCATTTCATTTTTACGCTCGAAGCAAGAAGGAAATAAATCATCTACGAATAAAAAAAGTATCGGTGCTCGAATACAAAAACTATGACACAGTAAACGCAAATTTTCAAAGACCCCCCTGTCAAAACTGCCTGTCCTTTCTTTCCCTTGCAAAAGTTGCACCCCTCCCATTCGCTTGTTAAGCTTTAACCCCTGTAGGCTAGAGCTCCCGTGTGTGGCCCGATCTTGAGGTTCGTTGCAGAGGCATGGGAATCGTAAATCGTCCACCATCGTCAAAAATCCAGCACCGGAAAGTTCCCATTACAACAGGAATCGCAAATCATCATTATGATGGCGTTGCCGCAACCGGGGGGTCGATCAGGGTCCAGATTACGATTCGTTGTGTGTGTGTGTGTGTGTCTATTTTTTTCTTCTTCTTTTCTTCCTTTCTTTTCTAATTCCTCTTGCTCTTTAATGCCCATTACTCTATTTCATACTTGGTTTCGTGGTAGTATTGTGTCAAGGAATAACGACAGCATCGCCTCGGGACTTCCCATTCATAAGCCTACCCACGTTTTATTTGTCTTCTATGATGCTTCCGGGTTTCTTGGCCTGAACGAATCGGAGAGTTATTGTATCGATCACCGCATCTGCAGGTCCCTCGACCACAAAACCCGCCGTTGCATCTCCATTCGAACTACCCGTAGTCTAGACTGTTATCGTCATCAACTGCACTGCACCGCATTCTACTCTCTCTTTCTTTCTTTTTCTCCTCTGTTACACATTCCCCTCCCCTTTCGGCAGTTGGTGGACATTCCTACCCAAATCCCACTATCTATAGTCACTTCTTTCGTTGCCTTGTCTTGTCTCAGCCATTAAGCTCAACTGGGGTATCCAAAAAAGAACCAACATCTTTTCGATCCCGTGTCTACGGGACTTGGATGCCATCATCATATATCCACTATCAAGCTACCATTTCACACGCTAGGCTTCCCGCCTAGCTTCCTCCCCCCCCAAGGGTCCTGTTGCAGGCCGATATATACACCCCTGTGGGCTACACCCGGATCGACTCAACAACGTTGCTTCACGGTCTGTCTGGCTAGGAACCGTTGGAGCCTCTGGACTAAGCAAACCAAAAGCAAGGCTAAGATCAGCTGTAGTCGAAGCGAGGTCCCAGCATCAGAGATCCATGATCTATTCGACTTCCACTCCCATATACATATACATACAAGCTGCTTCCCCGTCTAAGCATCCTTAGCTTTGCCCTCCCGTTCACTTACTCATTATATACAACTCGACCCCCTACGAGTTTCTTCTCTACCTAGAGTTACCAGACTCGTTTACAATTGAGAAGTTCCTCCTCTAATTTAACTTTCTTTCGGTTTTGGCTTTAATCCATTGATCTGTCTATCTAGTCAAATCATCCAAAAGCGAGGCGCCTAAACCCTCTTCGACACCCATCGACAACGCCCAAATATAGCTACTGTGTCGTACAGAGCCCAATCACACAGCCTCAACCACGCTTATAAACGGAAACACTCACTCAGTGGTCCAAATATCGAGCCTTGATCCCATCCAAAAGTCCAAAATATAGACCAATCCCACACAACCTGCATATCGGAAGAGATCTGACACCCGCCCCTCTTTAAAGATCTCCTCCCTCATCCTAGAACCAGGACCCTGACCATACACCAAATATCACCCTATCGACGCCTCATTGCACAACACGACAAACATTACTGTACCTTCACCATGGCTGGGAATAAACTCCTTGTTTATCTGCTTCGACGCGACCTCAGGGCCACCGACAACCCTATCCTTCACCACCTGGCAACTTCTGACCATGGCTTCACTCACCTACTACCCATCTATGTTCTCCCTCCTCACCAGATCGAAACCTCTGGCTTCGTCGCTGAGGGCCAGAGCTCCCCATACCCTCCAGCTCGAAGTCAGGTCGGTCGCTTCTGGAGATGCGGCCCGGCTCGAGCAAAGTTTCAGGCCGAGTCCATCTGGGATGTGAAGAAGAACCTCGAAAACATCAGCAGCGGCATGCTTGTCCGTATCGGAAACTTCGATGATGTCTTGAAGCACCTGGTCAAGTCGCTGCACGACGACCATCAGTCCGTCGATTCAGTTTGGATGACTGAGGATGTATCAAAAGAGGAGATCGATGACCAGAAAGCTGTTGAAACCGTTTGCTCTGAAAAGGGCATCAACTTCAAGCTCTGGCGGGACGATAAGTACTACATCGATGAGTAAGTCTACTTTAATATCTGCCCCCGACCAACAGGGCTTCGAGTTTGGACCTCGCTAACATTCTCAACAGCCTTGACACTGGCTTGAGTAGCCCCAAGGAGCTTCCAGATGTTTTCACCACCTACCGCAAGACCCAAGAACCTCTACGTGAGCGTCCTCGCTCACCCCTCCCTCGCCCACAGGCCGGATCGCTGCCGTCTTTCCCTTCATCATGGATCCCCTCTCAGCAATCTCCTTTCCAGATTCCTGAAAACTACAAAGAATTCGAACGACGTCTTCTAGAACCTATCGATAGCATGGTACCAGACCCTCCGGCCTACCCTGAGGACGGCAAGTCTGCACATCCATTCGAGGGCGGTGAAAGTCCTGCTTGGGATCGTCTGTACCACCTCATCAAGTCAGGTTCCATGACTGCCTACCAGGAAACCCGTAACGGTCTCCTCGGAACAGACTATAGCACCAAGCTCTCAGCATACCTAGCTCTTGGATCTATCTCGGCTCGCTCGATTCACGATGAACTTGTGAAGTTTGAGGATGGCTCAGACCAGTCCTATGCTCGAGCTAGAGGATTCGGCCAGGGCGAGAACGAAGGCACAAAGGCTATGAGGTTTGAGCTTCTCTGGAGAGACTATATGCGGCTATGTACCATGAAGTTTGGTTCTCGTCTTTTCAAGCTTGACGGCTTCAAGGGAGCTAGCGGCAAGTACGACAAGAAGTGGAAGACTGCCTGGAAGAAGGAGGCCGACAAAGATCAAGACCCTTCACCTGAAGAGCTTAGCGAAATCATTAACAGGTTCCTCCGAGGCACCACTGGTATGGGCTTGATCGATGCGTCACAACGAGAACTTTACCACACAGGCTACACTTCCAATCGAGCTCGACAGAACGTCGCTAGCTTCTTTGCTAAGCATCTCGGCATCGATTGGCGTTACGGAGCAGAGTGGTACGAGGCTATGCTAGTCGACTACGACGTGTCTTCGAACTGGGCAAACTGGCAGTACGTGGCAGGTGTTGGAAATGACCCCCGCGGAGACGCCCGTATCTTCAACCCCGTCAAGCAAGCCTTTGACTACGATAACAACGGCGCTTACGTTCGAACTTGGGTACCCGAAGTCAAGGACATTGAGAAACTGGAAAACGTTTTTCAAGTCTGGACGACCGATGAGGAAGAGCTTGCCAAGTATGGTATTGCTGACAATATCATGGTGACTCACCCAATCAAGAAGATCGACTTCCAGGTCGACCGCAAACCACGTGGTCCTCGTCGGCCTTATCGCTGGAGACGAGGAGGCACTGGACGCGGTGGCCGTCGGGGTGGAGGCCCTGGCAACGGTCAAGCAAATGGCTCGAACGATTTCAACGAGTCTCGACGATCTTATCATAACGGTCCTCCCTCACCGGAGAGTGACCGTCAGTTCTACAACGGAGGTGATTCACAGTACATGCACCACAACGGTCAATCACAGGGCCAATCACGAAACAACAACTGGGCACCCAGAGGAAACCAAAACATGTCATGGCGAGGCAACTCAAACGGACACGGTCCAAATAGCCATGGGCCTCTACCCGGACGAGGAGGTCACATGGCCCCTTTCCACGGCAACGGCTTCCAGCGAGGATACAGCACCAATGTGTACAGCGTACCACCTCCAAGACAGTACATGCTTAACCCATCATACCCGCCTCAGCAGTACCCTCCTCATGCCTACCACCACCAACTTCCCCCCCATATAGGACCCCATGTCTAGCAGCCTCGGATCTTACCCCATATACCCCAAGTACAACGGAGGCTTAACCCTGGAACCAATCGTTTCCAATATTATTCTCAGGATCTAAGGAATTAGATAGAGAAAAGGAGTGCTTGAATGTGTATTTTTCTGTTGAACATATATGTTTTTATTTGTTAGGATCATGGAGTCCAGGGATAGTGGCACACGATACCTGAATCTTGGACAAAACTTGACGCTTGAGTCAACAGAATGGTTAATTTTGTTACTTGTATTTATAAGAAACACAGCAGGAATCATGCCTTCAGGATATTTACGATGGATATATAAAATATCACTACTGTTTGCTTCACACTGTTAACATACCAAGATGTCACACCAGAGTTACCCTTACGCTTGATCGAAAGGTCATACATATGCCATTGCTATTGTTCCCAAGTCATTCCAATGTCTCGTTCCACGGCCTCCACGACTGTTTCTCCCAAGTCGGCATACACCTCACCTGCTCCGGCGGCTCAAACACCCAATCAATGACACTATCCTCCCGATCCTCAACTTTATCCGACACATAGCCCTTAAGCTTCTTTATATCCGCCGCCTTCTCATCCGAATACTCCAAACTCACACTTGGGACAACTGCTATCTTGCTATAACCCCTATGCCACATATCCTTACAGAACAGCTGCGGTTCTCCCTCGAAACACTCCCCTTTATCGCCGTACACATCCATGAATCGAAGACCGTGAAGCAGAGGAGCAGCTGTGAACGCCGTGGCTCCGTTCCAGCATGCAAAGACCTGGAAGGGTTGCTGTGCTCTATATCGAGATTGTGTCTCGGGGGCGTTCCAGAAGAGGTTCCATGCTGAGTTCCAGTTGCCGTCAGAACCGACTTCGAAGAAAGAATCGCCTGATATAGTTCGTGCAATCTAGATGTCGTAGAAGGTCGGATCCGGCCCGACGTAGGTCCAGTCCATGGCGCAGGTCATATCTGCATTGAGACTACGTCGCTGAAGGGCGAGTTCAAGCAGATCTTCTGTGCAGGCTGAAACATCGCTTATGAAGAGAACGGTAGTATCTTCTGTGACTCTGACCTGTTCTTTGTAAAGCGGCGTGAGAGCCAGATTACGAAGTTGGGCGAGTTTGCGTATTCGTGCGTTGCCTTGGGCAGGATTGATACTGGAGCTGTTATAGAAATAGACCAAACCCAAGTCTTTTAAAAATGGCCTCAGAGACGAGAGAATTTCAGCAGTGCCGTCGGGAGAGTTTCCTTCGACTATTGATAGAGCGCAGCGCTGAGGTCTAAGGAAACGAACGGCTTCGACGATGCTGCCTATTAAACGGGGAGAATATCGATGCAGCTACGCAAGTTAAATGCGAAGAAGTAATCAATATGGTGGCCCTGGGTTTCGTGGTCTGTTTGTGAGAGTTGTAGAGACCTGTAGCGGTTTGTGTTGAGAACAGGGCACTCCAAGCGTGGGAGGGCTGTTGATGATGAGTTGAGGATGGCTGAGATATAAGGCGAAATGCGCTCAGATGATAGTATAGTTCCTGGATATCATTAGCACACTGATTTACGAACGGTATAAAGGTCGTATTCTTACCATTGGTGATTGATGGAGTTGGAAGAGAGGCTGCAGTTGGACTGGGAAGAGCAGAACTACTACTCTGCTCAATCTTGACCCTCGTTGCAGTGGATATTATTGATGGTGTTGACGATGTTAGGAACTCATTAGTCTGCTCCTTCTCATGCGTTATAGGTGCATAATTAGATTTCCAAGTCAAACGTTCGCGTCCGAGGTATAAACTCGTCACGACGAGCAAGAAGCAAAAGACCGCCAGCAACGGCGCCGCAAACTTGCGATACACGGCTTCAGTAAAACAGCACTCTCAACTCATTGTTAGTCTGCAGAGTTATGAGAAGGAGAAGAAAAGAAATTAGGCAGAGTAAAGATGAATCAATTCAGCGACAGCCAACAACCACTCCGCTTATATAACGACAGGGGAGACAAATCCCACGTTTGTACATATTTTTGGGTTCTGTAAGCGCCCGAGTTTAAGTAGATGCGCCCCAAACTGTCGGGTCCTACATGGGTAGTCTGAGCCAACTTATACCCATGTAAGCAGAGCATTGGAAAATATGAGACAGAGTATCTAAGGCTGGGGTCGTGGCGGAGGAACAGGGAGTTTCTGTAGCCCCCTTAATACCTTCGTTGTGAATTACATGCCTTAGTTTCCTCCCAGTTCCGTACCAGTTTTGATATCATCGAGTGGTTCACACAACACCATGAGGTCTCTCACTATTAACTGCCTACTTGACTTCTCTCAAGTATGCCCGTCTTTCAGCTTCGCCTTTAATGCGGTATTTCCTTCTGTAACAGAAACCCCTTTCCTGGTACAACCTAACAATCACATGGAGCAACGAGCCATCAGCACAGAACTCTCAACATGCGGCTATCTAAACGGCGACCCAGACAAGAAAAGGACCACAGACTCAGGGTACAACTGTCGTGTCGATACTAGGAACGGACTATGGGGTTTCTGTCCTACAACAGTCCTTACCGCTTCGGATTGCGGGTTGGCTGGGAGTTGTGTAGATAGCTACAACTGCTCTGACGGATGCGGCATGACTGATAGTGAGGATTTGACTACGTTTACCTAGTATGTTATTTAGAACGACTCGCCTCGGATTCCAAGAACTAACTGAATGATAGTGGCCGAAAATCCTTTTGCTCCATGGCCCTCTTGACCTTCGGCGTTGACCAGACATATTCTTATATCGCCTGTGGCACCAAAGCTGCTACTGACCATTACTACATAACTCCAACCATGGGCGTGGCGATAACGTCCGAGTCTACAGAATACGCCACATCACAAACACAGGCATCATCAGCTGTCTCCAGCAAGACGACATCGAGCAACACCAAGACCGCACAGAGTACTTCCGCAGAAGTAAGCAGCACTTCTTCGGACGAGGGTCCTTCTGAAGGCTCTTCAAACAGCCTCGGCCCTATCATCGGAGGGGTCATTGGGGGACTGGTGGTCATCTGCGGTACTATAATCACGGCCATTTCTCTGCTTCGAAGAAACCGTAGGAAAGGCGAGGAAGGGGATAGAACAGAAGTGCATAACTCCAAGAATTTCCCTCCGCTTGGGTTACAGAGCCAACTTAAGGGACCACAGGTGTTAGAGGGTTGGAGCATACAGGAGATGCCAGCAAATGATCATAATATTCGTCGTCGTCCAATAGAGTTGGCTGCCTGAGAAAATCATAGAATAATAGTTGCAGTACATTGAAAATACAAAGCCACCGAGTCCTGACAGCAGATGATTAATGGACCCAATAAGTCAAGTCATGTCAACTCCAAGTATGAAAAGCGCCCAGTGCGCCTCCTTCAAGCCAAGCCAACAAAGCAATAGATACAAGAACAAATAAGAAACCAAGTGTGATCTAAAAAGGACTCATTCAAGATCATCCACCATTTATTTTAAAAGAATCCTGCCACCGTGGTGCTATCCTTTTGTCCAATCCATATTCGCCTCATCCAAAATGATTCAGGTCAACGCAGCCTCTAATGCTAATAGTCGTTGGAGATGCGATTTCGTTGAGCGCAAGTTTCGTTTCTTCGTTTCTGTCATAATTGTCCAATTTGACAAGTGGGAAACCTCCACATGACAGACTGTAAATGATATATAAATGGGTATTTTACGTAAAAGTGTACTCAGACGGGAGTCCAATCCTTCAACCATGGATGAGACCGCTTCAATTTTGGAATGACAGCATTGCTGAGGCTTCGCTCTCCAATTATATTACCCAAGGAGTGGTTGATCATTTGTAGAGTAGCGCGGCGAGAAGGCTCACAGGCAACATGAAGAGCAATGGCGGAGGGAAGTGGACAAAGATCGTTAGGAGCAGTAAGTAGGTCGAGGTTATCTGGAACGCTCGAATCGAATCGGTTGGTCTCCTTGCGATAGCCAGAATGGTTGGAAGATTGAAAAGATGCATCGTCTCTAGACCACCAGGTCCAATGACGGTACTCACGGCAGTGGCCGCGCTCGAGCCAAGGATAGAGGTCAGGCTCGACGGCTTCTTTGGAGACCATTCCAAATGGGCGCCAGCCATAAAAGAGCGGCCAAGGGTCGCGGAGAGTAAGGGTGTGTCGATGTTGTAATAGGGCAGTGCGGGAAATGGGTGTTGTGAGATCGTCGTAGGTAACAAGGCTGGTATCGTCCTGATATGATTGAGGTGCCCCCGTCCATGCTGCAGTAACGATGTCTGGACGGGACAGAGTATCGTAAGAGCATCCCTCGTCAAGAGTAGTAAGATAGTTATAGATGAAATCTAGAATTTTGGAGTTGCCAAGCAGAAAGAGGCCATGCCACCACATAGCAACGCGAGGACGCCGCAGAAGAAAGATCTTGCTAAGCATCTCAAAATCGCTATGGTTGAAGGCAGGTTGAATGACGCTGCCAATGGCAGCCAACCATGGGCTAACAAGATTACATTGGATTTCAGGTTGCCAGAATATACTCCATAGTACTGGTCCAAGAGCATATGGATGCATGCTCAGCGTCATGTAGTAGCGTGCTTCCTCCGTATATCGATGAATATCGGCTGTTTGGTCAGCATTCAAAGGGGTGGTCTTTCGAGGCGTCAGAGATGGTCTAGGAAGGTGTGGCTGCAGCTTGGCCATGCGATAGAATGGGATTGCAAGGGTTGCAAGGAAGGCAGCCTTGATGGGTGACAAGGGGCTTGGATCTTTAGATCGACAGGGTTCGTGGCCAATACCGAACAGGTTACAAAACTCGATGAGAAGTTCAGTGGCCTCGGCCGGGGTTGGGGGCTCCGCATCGGTGTCAATCAAGACCAGTCCTCCAGTAGCAACGACGAACTGCACATCATCTGTAAATTGTGCATCCCATGGCGTATATGCACCCTCTTGATCATCAGCGGCCCATCCTGATCGTGACGCCAAAATTGCACAAAGCCAATGCACGAGACGCAGGGAGGTTCCTGTAGGGAGATGGACCAGGATCTGGTTTGGGGTCAGATTCCCAACCATGTTAATCGGGACTGGGCGGAGACAGGAGTCGGTGAAGTGGATCTTTCTTTTCTGGAGTTGCAGTAGCCGGGTGGAGAGGATGTAGGACCAGCATAAAGTCAAGATTGCAAGGCCTTGCGGGGCATTGGATGCATCTGCCGTGCCAGTTGGATTACCATAATGGCATACGCTCGGGTCTGAAGTAATGAGGCATTCGATGGGGGATGGATAGGCAAGCCGGAAATATTTGGTGGTGCCGGTAACGTTGTTGAGGTCAAAATCCGCTCCGTCCCGGGTGTTAGGTTCGGGATCCGGGACGAGCCAAGTGGGGGCTCCGGCTAGGACACCTTGAGCCGGGACCGACTCTGGGAGCGGCGGCATGTCTTGAAGCATAACTGAAGGATCAAGTCCAGAGGGGAACGTGCCTCTAGGTAGAGCCAAAGCTTGGCTAACAAGTTGCTGCCATGTATAGCGTCCATTGTTAAATACACGACGTACATCGAGTTGTTTTGGAATCAATGGGTCATCCACATCGTCGGCGACAGCGAGGATATGCTGCTCACTCACAGTCGGCGATGGCTTGGAGGAGGAACAGAACGGTTCCGGGGCGGTAGAAGCAGCAGTTGACTCGGTAGTTTGAGAGGTATGAGTTTCCGCGCCACCATTCGAATGAGCACTTGCATCTTCAGGTTGAGGGACGATGGCAGCTTCGGAGAGGCCTGTAACAACTGTAGAACTCCAGGCAAAAGGGCGTTTGAAAGAATTGTCCAACTCGTAGTCCCCGTTAATGACCCAGGACCGGACGTGGTCCATTCCCAGGTCCCACGTTATTTGCATTGTGAGGAAGAAGAGCTAAGCTTCTTATGAGTGACCAATTAGTCGGTATAAGTGTGCAAGGTGATGAACGAAGACCAGCTGTTACAAGACCGTGGGGTATCCCGAACAAGAGATGACGAAGGAGGTAAGGAAGATAGAGGGGACAGGATAGGCAAGGAAAAGAAGAGATGTAGAAACGTGAGAGATTCAAATAAGATATGAGAGTTACGGGTATTAAAAGAACAGGGGAAGAGTATAAAAGAAAAACGGCTGAAGACCTCGGGTGGTCACCAACCCTGGGAGCACGTTGTGTATAAGAAGCAAGTAAAAATGTAACGAGTTCAACTGGAGTCAAGAGCGCAGAATTTCGGGACGGGGCGGGTATGGCTTAGACTATTGATACACGGCGGGCCTCATCTGGCGTGCTGTTGCTTGTGCTCGCAAGCTGGACCTTGTCACAGTTGTCTGAGCCTTGACATCTGTTGTCTGTAACTCCATGCCATGGCAGTGTCATTCCTTGACCATGTACGAAGTATAGACAGAACAGATTGGTGCTGGTACCAACGCTGGTTGGATACAGAACGGTCAGAATGGATCCAGCTGGTTCAGCTGGGGGTGTAAAGATAGTGACGGCATAGCCGGGTCAGAGCAGAGTAGAAGGAATCCAACCATTTAAGAGGATAAGAATGGAAGAGTGAATGGAGAAAGAGGGCCAGAGGGCATCAAAGACAGGACATGGGAGCTTGCAGCAAAATGTCATGTCGATGACACAAAATGATCCCTGTCGAGTCTTGGTTTCGGCAGCATTTCTGCGACAGGAAAACACAGCAAAAAATGGACGTTGCATGTATTGAGAAAAGCAACTTGAGGTGGTGCTGGTCCTGATTCTGATTCTGGTTGCAGCAACTAACTTAACTTTAGGGCAGAAGGGGGAAACAAGGGTGTCACCAAGACAGGGAGCATAGTGCCATGAGGCGTACAATAACCACGAAGCGGAGCCAAAGCCGAAGTCGAAGCGGAGATGGCGGAGACGAAATCGACGGGAAGAGATTTGGAATTTCGACGCTGAAGAAAAAAAGGAAAGAAAAATGACGGTATAAGGGTAAAGAAACAGTAAAGACTGAAACCAAGGTGAGATTATAGAGTTGAGTGGATGTCAGTTGGTGATGGAGGATGACGGTTTAGACGGTTTAGACGGGGTCGAGTGGAGGATGGGGCATTCAACACGGGGCAGGGACAAGGGACCTGTTGACAGTTGACAAGGATAGCGCCTTCCTCTTCTCTTTTGTTTCTTTTCTTTTTCCTTTTCCTTTTCGTTTTCCTTCCCCTCCATAGTCCACTCGCACTTGCCCTGCACCTGCACTTTACCGTCGTAGCTCTCTACAGATGGCACTCTCTAGACTCTCTAGGCACTCCACGCGACTGTCAGTTGCGGCGTAGGGTAACATCTCGTGCATGTGCCTAGGCTCGCTCTTAGCGGAACTCTTTGCTTTTTGTTCGTTGACTGCGGCCGTTAACAATCCACGCTTTAGGGCCCTTTTGATGCTTGATTATGATTGCACTGACTTACTTGACTCGCCAGTTCAGTCACCGACTATTAGCAGTCGAATTGACCCGGCTATTTCGTTTCAAGGATATATCATATCATCCTTGAAAGTTAGGACTTTGGAATAAGTGAAGGGATGTCAGAACCCTCGACCTTTCAGCTGGGTCAATATGCACCATCTCCAGTGGCACGGCCTGGCAGGCCTGGCAGTGCCTCAAAGCTGCAGATGGCCTCGGCTCTAATCAAAATATGGATGATCATGAGGGTCCGAGAGCCTCCATGTTGGTTGCACAGCGGCTGATGGACGTCCGCACCTTTCATTGTTGACTCAGCATACCGTACTCCTTCCTTACTCTACATGCAACGCATGAGTATCAGCATCAGCGGCCAGCATCATCTGCATCTGTAAATGCAGCGCTAGGACTGGGGTACTTCTGCCGTAGCGTTGCAGCACGGGATCTGGAGTTGGCAAGCCAATGCCATAATAGGCGTTGCATGTTGGGTGTTGGGTGTTAGTGATAGGTGCGTAATGGCTCCTGAACATCTCCCTCACCCATCCGATTAACACCCCATGGACCAAGTGCCCGGCTGGCAGTCTTACCTGAGACAAATTCATGTACGTGTGTACATAACATACGTGCAGCATGCATTAGTAAATACTGCTAGCCCGTCTGGTGAGTTACGTGTGTGAGACTCTATGGCAAAGAGAGGGAAATAAGTGCAAAAAAGAAACGTTAAGTTGTAGTGTTGGACAGTCGCAGTCAGACAGGGAAAAAGAAAGCAAAGTCCCTAGACC
Organism: Fusarium torulosum; assembly: GCA_900312805.1. Classification (NCBI taxonomy): domain Eukaryota; kingdom Fungi; phylum Ascomycota; class Sordariomycetes; order Hypocreales; family Nectriaceae; genus Fusarium; species Fusarium torulosum. The sequence goes on from ONZP01000351.1 coordinate 74,153, forward strand.
CGAAAATGTGCTTTGACCCTGGGGTTCACGATGATCATATCCGTACTCGAGGGAGTAAATAAAAAAAAGGTTTGACTTTGGAAGAAGAAAGCCCAGAAACCGTTTGACATGTTTAAGGGTAGTGTTACATGGTAAAATAAACTCCCGCTTCATTTATAAACACTATGGAATAAATAAAAACAATAAACGTGGTCGCCTATTTTTATCCACGATCCGGCAGTCTCAAAAGAATCTCGGCCTCTCCCGCGCTCCCTAAAACTTAGCTTCCCTGTCTATTGGGACAGGTTTGAACTATCGCATCCACCTCAACATTACGGATACGTCGAATCCATCCTACTCACCTCTCACTTTTTCTGCACGTTCTGGCACGCGCAGGTCGATCACTCTTAACACTCCCAATCGCAAACGCAGCCTCAACTGCAAACCCCATCACGATACGTTGCAGGCTGTTTACGGTACGGCACGCCGCACGATACAGCACAAGCACAAGCACAAGCAGCGGTACCCTTCCGAGACAATTACTGGACTAGGCTTAGTCCATCCGGAACATTTTCCTTGCCTCAGAAAAAAATCCCATCACTCTCTTGAGCTGTCGATCGAAGCAAGCAAACAACAGCCCGCATCCGCATCGCACGATCCTTCCACTCATATTTTTTTACTACCCGGCATTTGACTGCCCTGTAAGTTTGCTCCATCATGCCATTATTTGTTTCTTCTCTAAGCCACATGTTTTACTTTGCGACGTGGCACAAGACAACTGACTTTTTGACGATGGCAGATTCTGCACCCTGCAGCCCTCTACACTTCCTTTTTCCACAGCAAACCGTAATCGCAAACCATAATCGCCCACAATGAAGAGCAAGCGCGCAACAGAGGCTACCGAGGTCGTCGACAGCCCTATTGTCTCCGTCGACGCTGAGGCACCCGCCAAGAAGCGCAAGCGCAACGAGGATGACAGCACCGACGTGAAGAAGGCTAAGAAGGAGAAGCGAGATAAGAAGTTCAAGAAGGAGTCGCGCAAGGAGCGCAAGGATAAGCGCAAGGATCTCCAGAACCTCCCCGAACAAGACGACGATGAAGAGCAGGCCGAGGATGTTCCAATGGCCGGCACTGAGGACAAGCCTGCGGATGCGCCTGTAGACGCTGAGAAGGCTGTGAAGAAGGAAAAGAAGAAGAAGGAGAAGAAGGAGAAGGCCAAGAGCGAAGAGACACCAAAGCAAGAAGATACCAGTGCCGAAGCCGAGCCCAAGGAGGAGCCCAAGAAGAGCAAGAAGGACAAGAAGAAGCAAAACAAATCCGCCAACGACGAGCCTGTGGCCGGCGCCGAAGCGGATGCCGATGCAGCTGGTACGACCGCAGAGGGCAAAGCAGACCGTCATATTGTCTTTGTCGGAAACCTGCCTTTCACCGCCACCGCCGAAACCATCAAAGCCCACTTTGCCTCTCTCAACCCCGTGGGAGTTCGCTGCATGAGCGATCCCAAGGACTCCAAGCCCTGCCGTGGCTTTGCCTTTGTCGAGTTCGAGAAAGTCTGGCATATGCGGACATGTCTCGATAAGTTCCACCACTCCGAGTTCACGGACGGTACCTCGTACCCGCGTCGCATAAATGTCGAGTTGACGTAAGTTATTCCTGTATATGTGCCTTACATTACTTATCCGATAAATCACACTACCCTTATCACTTCACACCCCTTTCCCCACAGCCTTCTTCTTCATTCCCACCACAGATCGATCTGTGCAACCACCCTGAATGGCTAGTCTCGTCTTGACTCAAGCTCAACGACACCTGACCCTCATCCACAAGAGCAACAATTTTACGATACTAGAAAATGACGCTAACGACTATGGAACAGTGCCGGCGGAGGCGGAAAGACAAAGAAGCGCCAGGACAAAATTAAGGAGAAGAACCAGAAGCTCAACGAAAACCGCACCAAGCGAATTGAGCGCGAAAGGATAGCAAAGGACGAGAACAAGGGCAACGGCGACACTCGCCAGGCGGGCGCGGATGGCATTCATCCCAGTCGTCGTGCACACGTTCCTGGCAATGCCAGATAGACTCAGACTATCTGGAAGCGACCTCTTCGGATGAGTGCGGTGCCGAGAAGACGTAGTTCACTGAATGTGTTTTAATGATTGTATCAGGGTCTGATATTCAAAAGTTGGTCGTGCATTTACGGGATAGAAAGTGAGCGAGATACCCAAAGGGATTGGTTCATTGACCTCATAAGCAAAGATAGAAACCGAACAATGGATTAATTACAATTCCTACAAGCACTACTCGGCTTCTTTCATCGAGACTTGTATGTCAAATGAATAAGGATATAATATGGAACGACTGTTTCCGCAATGGTCTATGAGCAGAAGTTCCTCCATATAATTTTCAGTGAAGACTCAAGAGTAGCGCAACTACTTTCATCAATCTGAACAAACTACGATCTTTAACATAACAAACAATTAAACAAGGTGTTCCACAAATACAATAAGTTCAGTCGTACAGATACATGAAAGGGATGTAAGTTAGATGCAATCACCAAGACCTGTCTCAAGTGAGAGCTCGCGCCAAATTCTCAGCCAGAAAATATCACAGTCATGAGGAACAACACTCGGATGTTCAAAGCGCAACCCGGTTCTTGAATTACTGGCAAAATCGGTATAAACTCCGCGAGGAGGCCACAGCATGAGATGTGAGTAAGTAGAGGAAAACAGAAAAAACAATGTCAACGGTTGGAAAACACATAACCGTAGATAGAGAAACCCAAAAGTCATTCATGAACCGCCTCGCAAATAAAAACCATCGTCATATGCAGTTGCTGCCTTCGCATGATTGCTGCGCAGGTAATGATCTGGGGGACAGATATCGGACTTGGATAAATAAGGGGCAACAGCCCAGCCCAGTCCAGCCATTCGCCCAGCCGCTTCCAGGGATATCCGTCAAGAGCCGCCGTCTTGTATCGCCGAATGATTCTGAAACATTCGCCCTAAAACCTTCATGTCGTTTCGCGCCGTCCGGACGCTTTCGTTGAGAAAATCAAACGCACACATCGTGTACGCGTGGGAATAGCGTTCATTAGATGGATATCTACAGGATGCAGCACTTGTTCTTCTTTTGCTTTGAAGGTGTGGGTCGAGGGTTGAGAACAGCTCTGGGAAGAGTTAGATGACGCGCGCTACATCACAAGACAATATGCTGAGGCTTACCTAATAGCCTCATCGAAGACGCTCTTCAGGTTCCTTTGCGTCAGAGCAGAACACTCGAGGTACTTGTAGGCCCTGATCTCCTTGGCGCAAGCCAGCGCCTGCTCGTATGATACGGGCTCCATGCGCTTCTGTCGAAGGGACTCGAGGGTGGAAGCGTCTTCTCGAAGATCGAGCTTGGTTCCGACAAGAATGATGGGAATGTTGGGCGCATGATGGTCGATCTCGGGGTACCACTAGAAGGTGTCAGCAAAGTCGACGTGATATGGCGATGATGGCTGCCAAAATACCTTAGCCTTAACGTTGTCAAACGAAGGAGGGCTGACGATGGAGAAGCAGATCAGAAAGACGTCGGTCTGGGGGTATGAAAGAGGTCGCAGTCTGTCGTAATCCTCCTGACCGGCAGTATCCCAGAGACCTAGGCTGATGGGCTTGCCATCGACCATAACACTCGCTGAGTAGTTGTCGAAGACAGTAGGAATGTATTCGCCGGGGAAGGCATTTGTGGTGTAGGAGATGAGTAGACAAGTCTGGATGCATAGTCAGTGTGAGCTCCTTGTTCTGATGGTCATCGCATTGCAAGCGACGTCCCAATTGTCCGACGTACCTTTCCAACAGCACCATCACCAGTCACCACACACTGTAGCAGCGGTCAGTCAGCCAACCATGCATTGCGTCAGGTAACCAACGGCTCGACAAACCTTCAATGATTGCACACCAGGCTGGGCCATTGTTGCGATTGGATATGAGTAAAATCGGGAGAATTGGGTTTACAGTCGATGAGGTTGTCGAAGCGCAGAAAGTCGTCAAGGGGCGGATGAGGATGGTCAAAGCGACGACTGTTGTGTCTGTTCGAGATGTACAGTAATGTAGAGCGCAGAGAGAGGGGCACGGGAAGGACTCGACGCCGGATAACGGAACAGGTGCGACGGTGACGATAGCGATGCGACGAGCGGCGACAAGAGTCAAATGGATTCTCAGGTGAGTTTCACAGCTGCATAAAAAGATAGGTCAGAGAAGAAACTTGACACAAAACCGAGGTGTAGTTCACGCGTTTTGTGCCGCAGAAGGTGAGGCCACAGGAGGAGGTTCAATGATGGGAGCCGATCCACCTCTATCAGTGGACTAGACTGGACTAGACGCCCCCAAGCTCAGGCAGGACCACGAGAGAGGCGCCCAGGATAAGGGCAGAGCATGGGGGGATTGGCCACCAGTAGCAGCCTCTAGCAGCGGTAGCCACCTCCGGTGGCACCTCAGGTTGGCGTTGGGGCCTGCTAAAGTTCCCTGCTAATAGCAATAAGCCAAGACCTAGCCTTGCCGACTGACTTGTTTGTTGGGATAACAGAGTAGGCACAGCAAGGAGTCGCTGGCTAACAGGTGCGCATTCAAGAGCTCTAGGCGCCTTTGGAGTGGAGAGACGCAAGGGCTCAAAGCCAACCAGGCATCATGAATTGGGGTAAAAGGGAGCTCACCTATAGTATTGCAATATCTCTCGATGGTAAGGGCCGTTCTGAGTGGCTGTCTTGTCTGAGATTGAGTCTCGGCTGTGGCTGGGGAATAACTTTGGAGGTATGAGATTAGATATGAGGTGAAGTGAGGGAGAAGAATGCGATATGGCAGGCAGAAATGATGGTGTTGTTATGACGATTAAAACGTGGGATAAATGCCTTGGAATATGGTGTTATCCAAGAGACAACAGCGGTGATCTCCCCAAAGCGACGCGGCGCGGCTATTGGAAAGTGCAGGTGGTGGCTGTTGTGGATGTTGATGTGGATGCAGGCTAAAGGTGAAGAAGGGTGGAAGGCTGCCAGAGAAAGATGGAGGGTGAAATGCAGTGCAACAAGCAAACGTCCACTGAACCCCTCACTTATTTTTCTGGGTAAGGTGGTCGGGCGATTATCAACGGGGGGCGGGGATTTAGGGATTTAAGAATTAGCTGGGCCTTTATTTGTATTTAACTATTTTGCTCACATCACGCAAAGGACGAGGATTATGGTTTTAGAGCACGAGCTGACAGAATAATTCACAAGGAAGTTCCTGATAGAATGCTTCAGGTGAATAAAGATTTCTGAACAACCCTGAACTATAATCTACAGCAACCAATATCGCCAACGCTTTGTTTCAAGAGAAACATGCACTATGGTGTTCGAAACAAGGATATCCTTAAAGAGGTTGGAGATGAAGGTCGTGAGACCAGGGATGCATGCTCAAAGTCAAAGGCAACATCAACCTCCACCCAGCGCTTAGACCCTGGTCTGAGTTCAACCTAGAAGCTCAACAACAGAGAAAGAATATATACCCCAAATCCAAACTCTTTTCTAACGGATTAACAAGGATCGATAGCTCAGTGGTACGAGCGAGGGATTGCAGATCCCTAGGTCGCGTGTTCGATCCACGCTCGGTCCTCATATCCTTTCTTTTGCCTCTTTTTGCGATCATGCTTGGCGATCCTCTCTTACATGGATGTGATCCTTTTCTCTCCCCTCATTCTAACTAACCTTAGGCCGTCAGCTTATTTATCTAATTAGTTCAAGTCAATTCTTTGGTTCTGCCATATTTCTTTTATATCCTTGACCGAGTTCTTTGTGGTGAGTATGTCTTTCACGATACCTGTGACCAACATCAATGCTGATACTGATACTTCCATAGCGTCTCATCAACACACAACAAAATGGCTTCAGGACTCTTTTCCGACTTCTCCCCATGGCATATTCCCGCTATGTTTATAGGGACTGCGTTTACCTTGGGCGGTCTTCTTCCATTTAGAGCCCCAGCTCGTGCTATGCGCGAATATGGACTACCAGAAGGCATTGTCAGATCGGAACCAGCGCAGACGGCATTTGCCATATATGGCTCTCGTGTATCCGCCTATGGTCTTGCTCTATGGACTTTCTACCTACGTCGCGAGTATCATGCCGTAGATACGTTGATGAGCATGCTCTTTTGGTGGGGTGTCGCTGACCTCTGGGTCTGCTTGAAAGCGGGTGCTCCAAGGACAGGCGTCTGGAGGTTTCTCAGCAGTGTCCTTTTAGGAGGCTGGGGCTACTTTGGATATACTGCTAAGGGATCTTTGTAAAATACTTTTCTAGCTTCTTCTCTGCTTTGAAAACGGGGCTGGTTAATGTCGATACATGCTGGAAAGTAAGTTGGATATTCCGTAGATAGTCTGCGTTTACATTGTTGAACCTCTGTTTATGATGGTCTGTAACAGAGTTCCTCATGGGACTCCGTACGAGCATCATCAAGCACTGTTTATGAAGATATAATAAATCACTTCAGCGTGCTCTTGTTTGAGAAATGATTCATCTAACGATCATTTACATCGACGGTTGGTGCCATGAACGTGGCCCGTGCACTCCCGCAGCTCCCCCCTCGTCGCGTTTAGTCCCAACTTGTCGCGTTCCCACTTGGACTAACATCCATCATGGACATGGATCAATAACATCAACACTACAAATAAATAATTCACTAAAAACTCTACACTCGCTTTCCGCCCGACTCACTTTAAAATCTGATGGATCACAAATTCAGCGACGCCGAGACATTATCCACGAGTTGAGCGACTCCGACTCCAACTCTACTTCGGCGCATCTAAACAAACACCATAACCATGTCAAGTCCCATATCACCACCGACAAAGGCTTTCTCGCAAGAAACGCCATCGCGAACTCCCTCACGGACTCCAAACCACCGCGGAATCATTGCCGACCCATACTCTGCGCGCGCTTCTGTCCATACACCTCTCGATCGTACTGGCGCCCGCGATCTGCGCGCATCTCTCCGCCGCGGCACTCCTGCATCTGCTGGCCGATCCAATGCGCCAACTCCTCATGCCAAAGCCGCCCGCCGGTTGCTTGATCAGCGTCGAACTGCAATCTTCACACCCGGAAAGAAGCGCAGACAGAGCCTGTTGCAGCAGAGAGAAACACCCTTGGATGTCCTGCGAAACCTCAGTCGAGCACTAGCACCTAAAAGCCAGCCTATTATATCCTCATCCTCGTCATCACCGGGGAACAAACGGAGTGTATCACCAGAACAGCAGGAGCAAAGTAATTTGTACGACGACGACGAAGATGATGATGATGACGAGTTCCTTACTAGGCGGCCAAGACTTTCCTTGCCCATGGACGATGAAGATGCTTCTAGTATGAGCTCAGACTTGCCCCCACCACGGTTGTCGCAGCAGTTGGAGGAGGACTATACGACGCATTCGATCGAAATGCCTCGAAGATTTGCGAATGATTCTCGACTATCTCGAGGGAGTCCTGGAAGCCAACGCATGAGCGACTATTTCGATAATGAACCTACAGAGGACGACATTGGCCAGCATTCGGATTTCTTTCCGGGTCTCTTAGAAGACATTCAAGCAAGACCTGTCCAAGATGATGATACTCTCGAACCGTAAGATACGCTTAATTAATATTGTATGGTAATGCTAACGTCTGAACAGGATTCAAGCAGACCAAACCCGGCGAATGACCGAAGGCAGAGGGAGTGACTTCAATTTTGAGATGCCTGAGGGACTAGATGAACAAACTGTCTTTCAGATGTCTGACCCAGCTGATGACATACAACCGACATCCCCCATCGTTGATCAGTCGGTTGCAGAAGCCAGAGCTGCACAAGCTCAGGAACCTGGTCCGGACGTAGCGTTTGACTCTGACTCTGATGTTGGAGGGGCAGGCTTTGGTATGGATGGCTGGGATTACAACGATGGGGGCGTGGACGACCACAGCTCAATAAATGAAGAACCACACCCAGTAACAGAGCCGACAGTTACGGCAGGAGTGCGTCACATGCCAGCTGACGACAGACTACCGCGCGGCCTGAAAGCAAACAAGAAGCGAAAGCGAATCTCACAACATGGCATCGAATACCCGGGACTGCCTCCGGCTTTTGTAAAGCGGGTGGCGCAAACAGCTCTCCAATCGTCGGGTCTAAGTAATCAGCGTCTCTCGGCAGAAACACTAGATGCTCTCATCCAATCTTCAGAATGGTTCTTTGAGCAGTTAGGTGATGATTTAGGGGCCTACGCAGATCATGCCAAACGCAAGACTATCGAAGAGAGTGATGTCTTTACACTTATGAAAAGGTACGTCGAGCCACTGGGTTATCAGCTCCGTATTTTGTTGTATCCAGACATTCTAATATCGTACAGGCAGCGTCAGATAGGTCCGCGTTCCTCCATGTTCTCATTGGCGCAGAAGCACCTCCCGAGAGAACTCCTCCAGGAACTGAGAATGCCAGTTCCACAACCAGCCAAACAACGCAAGGCTAGGCGTGTGTCGGATCAGAACGACGAAGCAGATGTTGCAGAGTATACATGAGTTTTACATGGTTTATGCATGATGCGATTCGTTTTACAGTTTACAGGCCCCTCGAACGGGCTACACGACGAGCAACGTCGTTTGCGGGCTTCTTGACTACCATCCAAAGCATGATGGATGTTGCGAAGCAAAGACCGTACCTAAAGTTGAAGGTTAGGACATCGACCTAAGTTGACAGAAAGAAGAGTGCGGCAACTTACCAGGTAAAGATATACTGGGCGTGGTTGTTTCGCAGGTTGACCTCTGGAGCGCGGCCGTAGGGAATACCACGGGCCTCATAGTCAACCATTTGCATGTATTCGGGTTCTGGTATCGTTAGTAAAGATATCATGAGAGATAAGGATCATGAGGATATACATACCCTTAGTAGCCTCGACCCAGACAGGCTGGCTGCCGGTCAACTCAGCCATCTGCTTCACATCCGGGAAATAAAACATGCCCTTCTCCGGCTGGTTGTCAGGCGTAAACATATTCTTCTTCCATGGCTCTCTCAGGAGTCCTTCCACTGTGACCTCACCCGTTGGCAACCCATCGGGCCTTGTCCTCTTATCCCTATGCTTCTTGTCGATCCAACCCCTGTTCACCAAAATTGTCGTGCCGTTCTCACGCTCCAAAGGTGTGACAACCATGTATCCATCCGTACCATCGCGCATTCGCGGTCCGATCAACATCTCCTGGTCATGTCGGAAATGGCCCGTTGCCAACACGCGGCGATAGTCGAAGTCGTGAATAGCATCGGGATCAATGGTAGGCGGAAGGGGTAAAGGATCGCGGATGAGACGGTCTTCAAATTTGGCGATAAGTTCGGACTTCCAGCCTAGACGCTGGACCTGCCATGTTCCGAGGATGAAGGCTGTGATGGGAATAAAAGCTGTCAAAATCAGTACAAGGCCATTCAATTGGTCATCGAAGTATCGTACCGAGGATAATTAAACCAGGACCATGGCGTTTTCCAACACGCACAAGCTGAGGCGGTCCATCAAGAATAGAGACGAATTCTGGGTCGTCGGCCGAGGGCTGCTTCTTGCGACGGAAGAAGGAGGATGTGAATGGTCTCCTTGGGGGCGCATTCGTGAGTCTTGTGCAGCGAGGGATCTGTCTTGAGGCGCGCAGACTGCGCAGGAGAGTCTGTGGCGCATTCATTGTGTCTGGTAGCGCATTGAGGTCGAAGATTGAGGTTGTGAGGTTTGAACTGGTGATAGCTTTGGTCATGATGTCGATTGTGGTGGGACGGGGACCCACTCCGGCATACCCTGGACTTGAACTACGGGTTCAATTGGGGAATCGTTCATAATTGGAATTGACTCTATTTAGTCCCGGAAATTTGAAGACATATATCCATGCTCTGGCTGAATATATGACATAGATATGTTAATACTGGACCTTAATGTTCTGTAGATAAATACTTTAATGCTTCTCACGAACAGCTGGAGTGGTTTGACAGCAAGCTCAGTACAAACACCAAATCATAAGTATCCCCTGCAGCAACAAGTGCATTAAAAAAGATAACTTTTATAGCTGAAGTGAACTGTGATAACTTCATGACGCTGTATAAGACTCAAAAACTTAATTAGAGGTGGTTGTGTCACTGAGGATCAACTTCAGCTTGATACTTATACCTGGGTTATGCCTGCGAGCCCTGTCCAAGCCAACAGTCCAGGCTTAGGATCAGCGGTTGCTTTCTTTGTTCAACATCACAAACCAGCCCAGGATTATTCGGAAAGAATTTACTACGTCACAATCTAAGACATTTTGTTGATATTTAGCTTAGCCAAAGCCAGGAATTACTCCATAAACTCATTGTTCGGACGTGTCGGCCGACCCGTCCGAACCTGACCTCAACACCATCATCAACACAACTGCTCAAACAGCGTTTTGCGTACATAATTATCATGGAACCACAGAATAAACGCATGCGTCTCGGGACAAGAAGCTGCACCGAATGTCGCCGCCGAAAAATAAGATGCATTTTTGATGAACGTCAAAATGAGTGTCGCCAATGCATAGCGCACTCACTGGTCTGCCAATCACAGAATGCATCGTCACCACCACTGGAAGACAAGGATCAGATAATACAGGAGCTGACCCAGTTTGTCGGCCAAGTCGAGTCGCGAATGATCAACATGCAGGCTGCAATTGATATCCTGGGTCACAAACTCGACTCGCAAGCCAACCACCATGCCGATGTTGAAGAGGACGAGCCTCCACAGGACGAGACAGATACTCAGCTTAAAACACCGATATTGGAGTACTACAGATGTAGGAAAAAGAACCCCAAAACACAAAACCGTCCAGATTCATCAGATTCAGAGCTCAGCTCAGCAGTTGACGACATTCTACCTAACCGACCAACTTTGCTGAAAATTCTTCGGTACACTGCACAATTTTGGCCGACATGGCCTCTGACAACGAAGAACTCGCCACAAGCAACCATACCAAGAGGAATTCCGCCTCATGTCTCGACAGATGATGATGTGGGATTTCCTGAAAGCATCGAATCTGCGCTGTCTTTTATTGATCTATCAGTTCGATCAGTAGACTTTGGTGTTGTCTCAAGATGTATGGTCTGGCTCTGCCTTTGCTATCATCAACTGCCAAAGGATTTCACAGATGCCGAGACCAACATCCCATTTTGTTCCGAGGATCAAATCAACAGATACCTCCTTCGAGTCGAAACCTTTTACCAGGTGAGATCAGCACCGGTTTGCAACCTTTCGTTTGTTGAGGCGCTGGCTATTCGATCCGAGCTTTTTCTTGCCATGGGCCGTCCCAGCAAAGCATGGCATAGCACCCGAGCTGCTATCGATTCTGCCATTTTGCTGAGGATCCACCTTCAACGCAGATCTAACCGCGAGCGAGAAGTATGGGAAACCCTCTGGCAACAGGATAGACGTATATCCCTATTTCTTGGATTGCCATATTCTGTTCCTGAACATCTTACTCGCGACTTCACGATGGGAAGGCATAAGACACTAGAGGAAAGAAACCTTCAAAAGTTGGCCATAATATCAGGACATATCAGTGAGCGAGATATGCTAGGAGAACTTACCCCGTACTCTGCCACTGAGCGTCTTATTGAGGAGATGGAGGAGCTCGAGGTCATGATACCAAGCGAATGGGGCACCAAAAGCGATTTTGAGTCGGCTTCTTCATTCGCCAAAGCTTTTCTCCATAGCACCATCAAGCTTTCATACTTCGTTACCAAGCAGATGGTGCACCTGCCGTTTGCGCAACTCCCAGACGAGGATGAGAGAAAGAAAGACAACAAGATTGCTGGCTTTGCCGCAGCTGAAGGAGCGATCGTCACTTACCAAAACATGCGGTCTTCGCAAATCATCCCATCGAAGAACGAATTCTTGGACTTTCAAGGTTTTAGTGCAGCTCTTATACTTTGTTCCGACTTGATTTTAGAAACGTCGAGCTCTCGCTCGTTCAAAGAACACCAACAACGCTGGAAAGCAGTCATGGATTTGACGAAAACGATGGGAAGAACGAGCGAGATGCTAGACTGCACTGTGGCCAAACAAGCTACCGACGTGCTTGAGAATTTCGAAGCAGCATGTAACGGGTCATCCACCTTCTCTGAACCATACGAAGTAACCATACCGTACTTTGGGGAGATGAAGATTTTTCCAGTTGCTCCGGGGGCACTTCATTATGTACCCCAATGGCTAGGCTCAGAGAACGATAAGCTGTACATTGAGCTGGCAACTAATGTGTTTGAATACCGCTGTTCGAACGAGTGCCTGACGGAGCCGGAGATGCTGGAGGATTGGAGTGCGGACTTTCAGTTTGACTTTACATGGTATTGGACGGCTCGATATGAGATCTAGGGAAGTAATATGTAAGTGACCTTTACTTGTGGATGCGGAATCCTTAGTTGAATGGAGGTATATGGTGCTGTTATACCGGTACCCGGTGTATAAAAGGTGTTGACAGGCAACCTGACGATATCAACTTTGAACATGCATAATTCTTAAGGGAAAAACACTTGCTGGCCATCGGTTCTCCCTCGCCCAGACATTCAGTACAGGGAATACACCCAGTGTGATTCGTCCCTCACACTTACTCGACTCCAGAAACACTGAGACCATGGGATATAACCTGAAACGGGATCTTTATTTCCGTGGTATTATCTACGCAGAGAAGACGCACCCATCATAGAAGCACGCATCCCATCAATACCACCCCCAGTCTCCATCGCCGCCATCATCTTCCTCATCGCCGTTCCATCCCCGCCTCCCGGCGCACTGCCACACACTGCCTCGCCCAGCATACGCAGCTGCATGGGAAATCGTGGATCACCATAGTGGTCAATAATCTCCTGCTTGCTCGTGCTGTTCCTCAGGTCCTGCCACTGAGTCGCATCCATTCCGAAATCTTCACACTCCTTTTGCTTCTCTGGCGTCCACCATGAAGGAAGCAGTCCTCTTCGAGCCGAGACTTTGCCCAGGAAACGCTTGAAGCCTCCTAGTCCGTCTGCGGCGCCGCCGTAGAGATTGTCCTGGTCCGCTTCGCCTTCCAGATTGTACATGTCATCCGCGCGGAGGCGGTAGGTGTCGATGAGGAGACGATATACATCCTTCTCTGTGCGGTTGTGCAGGTATGTGCCCCTGTCCAGATGAGTAAAGGGGTCGGGAACACCCGAGTCGAGACCCCTCGGAGGGGACACGCTTAATGCTTCGACGTCATGGATGATGTTTCTGGCAGATGAAGCTGCTTGTGTAGCGCAGATCTTCTTGTGCGTTTTCCAATCGGCCTTTTGACAGTCTCGAGAGCAGTACTGCGTGGTTGAGCACTTGGTGCAACGCTTCAGAGTAACTGAAGGTTCTGTCTTTTGACAAGCGTTGCATGCGGCCATTGTTTAAGAGTTCAAGTTGGTGATGGGATGAAGTATGTTGCGATGTTCAAAAGGAGATATCATCAACCTCATCTCCTTTGGAGGGCGGAAGCACTCACCATGCGTTAGTTGTGATGTGGGTGGCTCAATGGCTTACGCCCTAAGACACCCCCTGCTGAAATATGATCAGATCATAAATATGCATCAGAGTATTTTGTACGTTAGGAAATATTATTTTTATATTGTTTGTCCTTGAAGCTATGGTGCAGTATAACTGTAGAGTGTTCACTTTGTGGTTAGGTGGCAATCACGCAGACTCATTATCTGTAAGCGTGTCCCTGCATATGTTAGTTTCGCAAACCCATACCAAAAGGAGTATTAGATGGCCGTGCTTTTCTATATCACATCACATGCATGTGATTATTTGTCCTCCGGATTCCCATAATTCCGGCCGTGTTTGAACCTTATTTGATGCCTGCCGCTGTGCATCACGGCTTTTAGGTATTTCTGTGGTTGGGAATAGTAATGCCGACAGCGGTGGAGACTTGAAGTTTTTTTCTCTTTCTTTCTTTCTTTCTTTCTCCAAACTCCACATTGTTCGTATGTTTTTCGGTATTGACTCATAAATCCCGTCATATAGGTGTGATATGTTTGTCGAGGGTGCAGGCTTGGCTCTGGACCGCAACCGTTCTGGCAGTGAACTTGTACTCACTTACACAAACTACGAGAGTCGAGAACCCCCGCGTCTCACAAATAGCATTTGCGAATGGCACCATGAGCGAGGTGCATGAACCCATATGCATCCGTTATGCAGTATCGTCAGCGGTGGCCTCCACCTTCTGGCTCGGGACAAAGCCTAGAAAGCCATCGGCGAAATTGAATTTGGACGTCTTGTCTCGGTTTATAGGACACACCAGTAAATCCTTCCTTCAAGAATATGTGTGATTCGGGTGTAGAGCGATCTTTGCGCTTCCTCTTACAGTCTTCAAGTTTCGTCCATGTGTTCTCATTATTACATGTGGATGGCGAACTGAGTCCTAACCGACAGCCGAGAGTGGCTGCTGCGATAGAGCTTATGCAAGAGCAGCCTGGGATGGCATTTCGAATCTCTCAAAGGGGAAACCGGTGTAGGAAGGATGGCGTCGAGGAGGAGCAGGCTATCCAAAGGATCATGCGGGCTGTCTTATCAGATAGTGTCTTGTTGTGGTTGAACACCTCTGGCCGAGTCCATTCTAAGTTACTTTCACTGACCCGGCAGAGGACGAGATGCCGGAGCGTAAGGATGTCGTAAGTTTCTTGGCAAACTGAAGAATGTTCTTCTGCATCCCGCCCCTGTACGTGTTGTCGGATTAGGCTGGCTGCATGATGCATGTCCTGACTCAGCACGACCCAAGACAAGCTCGGACGAGGTTGCTCTTCAGCATATCCCACTGTTGCAGATCATCAAGCCAAGCATACGGCCCTCCTGAACTATGATCAAATCATATGCAAGCTTGGAAAATGTGATATCGTTCATCTACCTCCGAAGTAGATGCCACCAAATGTAGACAAAGTCTTTCAAAATTCTGCAAGCAATTAGAGACGCGGTTCTCTCCACGAGCAATGTTTCAGATCATACCCAGAGTATTGTCGTAGGGTGTAGTATTATAGATATGGACGGTTGGATTCCTTGTGTAGGAGATGTTGTGCTTCGTTGGACCTGAGCCAGCCGGGCGAGAAGGCACGTGATACTTACTGAAGCATGCAAATATCTCCTTACCAGGAGAGCTTTGCACAATTAGCTCTTCTCAAGCTATTGCCTTTCTCTCATCCGTAAACATCGAACCGGGACTACAGGGGCATGTAGGTCCGGGCAGCGGCATTCTAAGAAATGTCAGAGCAATGCTTCTCACAGCTTCCCATTTTAATTCAGCATGTTGGAAGCCTAGGCTCAGCGCCTAGGCTTTCTATTTGTTTTATTTGGAGCCGGTGCTTATATAAACTATGATAGCGATTCTATTGTTTTCGTCACCATAGACTCAATCTGCTGCCATCTCCGCCGTAATAGCTCACGCTGGCTACTCGATCCGCCCTCTATTTCATCGATATCACTACTCGTCTTCTCGGCAATTCGCAAAAGTTCTTCCAACGAAGTCAACAATATGTCATCTACTTCAGTCTGTGACGAACGTCCGTCATCTTCGGCATCGAAGAACCTCTGCCACTGTCTCGGCGTACAGCATAGCATACGTAGAGCAACTTGAGTGCGATGACAGCCCAGAGTCTGGTCATCAAGCACGTACCGGCCTAGAAAATTGATGCTTTTGAGATCCGCGCGTTGTGTCTTGTTGAGCTTTGGTAGGATCACCTCGTCTAGATACACCTCGTCCCAGCGATTCGTGTCCAGGATGAAACCGTACTCGGTAAGGAGAAAGTCATTTGAGTGAGGACCGTACGAGAGGTATACTTCTTCGCCCTGGCGGTAGACCCGATCTGCCTGAACGCTGTATCCAAGTGCGGAGTATGCGAGTGTGCATCCTTGGTCAGCGTGGTTGAAAAGATCGGCTGTTGGCATGCAAACGAGCCGGTCAGCATGAGCGTAGCCCTTCATCTTAGGCATGCTGTTGTAGAAGGTTCTTGTGTTTACAAGTACCCAAGCATACAGATATTCATCCCTGGTTAGTTTCGGAAAGGCTTTGAGAACAATCTCACACTCGCGCCGGAATGTCGTAATTTGGTTGTCCAACAGGTCCTTAGCTCGTTTGGGGAGAAGGGCTTGGAGTTCACTCGGCCACATCATGGGCATACCGCCTTCTAGGTCCTTTCGAGTCGGAAGGACGGTTCTCCATATAGCAAAGTCGTCACCATCGTCTAAAGCTATCTCGACAGCCAAGATGCCGTGAACTGAGACGCCGTGGAGAGGCTCAGAGATGTGCTTTGGGACAGTGTCAATGGTACGGAGTGCTTTTGTCGGCACACTCAGTATTGTCTCGTTTGCCTGAAAATCGTTAGAATGTCCCATAAGTAGAGAGACTGCATTACTTACCCTGATATCGCGAGTTGCAACGATACCAATACCTCGACCAGGGAGAATTCGAGGTTCAATGCCCTTTAACTTGACGCCTTTACCTTCTGCCCAAGGCAGGAAAGCAGAATCAATGAGCATTTTAGTGTATTGCACACAAATTAGAATAGATTTATCAAGAGTTTTTAGAAAGAAGAACTAAAATAAAGATGAAATTGACATATTTCTTGACTCATCCTATTGATTCATGCCGTGTTAGCTCGTTTGCAAAGTTTCTACTGGATGGCGAGCTTAAGATGGCTGAGTCAGCCCTGAAGTCCGAGACTCGGCGCAGATACAGTTATGTGAGATGTAATGTAAAATCCAAAATAATTATGAGACTTTTATATATCTTAGGATAAGATCATGTAAGATTATACGAGTTTAGTGGCTTATTATCACTTGTTAAACCTCGTATAAGATTATATAACGTATTAAGGGAAATTTTAAGAAGTTTCGCATGCCCGCTGTACGTTGCGATACACAGCCACGCACTGGGTGTAAGGCACAATAAGTTAAGGAGAACACTTGTCCATACAGCAGAAATAGAGCAGAGAGATTCGAAACACTAAGAAGACATACCAGCGACTGTTGAGTGGTTTATTGGTCTTAATTGCAACTGCTCTCTAATGTGAATACGGGGTATCTTAACAAGTCCATAATTAACCTTGTCCATCATATTCTCACCCACATTTAGGCGCTGCAGCTATGACCACGTGATGCCATGAGCGTCATAGCTCTCATAGGTACTTGGTAGCTGCCAGGCTTCACTCATGATGGTTGTTGAACAAGGCTTTGTTTAACCAAATAATTAGAACTGATTATAATTGGTTATATTTTTACTTCATCTACCTTCCATCGAAACAAGGCCCGCGCAAATCAAATTACCATCGCCATTTCACTGATTTTACCGCATGACAAATGCTCAAGGGAGTAAGGCTATAAACACAAGACAAGACACCTTTCACCTTAGGCCAACACGTCGCAGCTTTGTCTTACTCATAAACACCATCTCAGCGACTTTATCTGAGATTCTTCGTCCTTGACATAAAATCTCTTTACCTTTCTGCTTCAATTCGGTCGCAATGTTTTACGAGGGGACTCTCCAGGACGGCATCTCAACTGCTGTCGGCCAGCAGAAGCTTGTTCTGTGCTTCGTAACAGGTATGTTCTTGTCGTCATGTTGACCCGCACCGCAACTCACATACAACCCTTAGATGAGAACGACGAGAGCACGCAATGGGAGAATGAGTTCCTGACCGATGAAACGGTATGATTGTGGACACAATGCAGGTTATGTATAATCTAGGTCTAATTTTGCGGTGTAGTTAAGCGACCTGCTCGACAAACACGCTGTTGCTCTCCGCCTTAAGGCTGGGTCCGAAGAAGCCGGGTATCTAGCTCAGATCTTTCCCCTACCGCGGGCTCCCACTGTTGTTATCATCAAGAATGGAGATTTGAAGGAGTATATCACACCAGGAACTAGCAAGGACGATTTCCTGCGGAGAGTTCAGACTGCTTTCAGCTCTGCATCTACATCTACAGCTGCAACTCAACCAGCGCCAGTGCCAGCGCCAGCGCAACCCAGCCCACCACAGCCCCAACCAGAGACTCCCGCAGCACCACAGCAGAGCTCACCACCAACAGCGCCCCATGCAGCGTCTGAAAATGTCCGTCGGATATTAGCTGAGAGAGCTGCTAGACTGCAGATGCAGAAGGAGGAGAATGAGCGCAGGGTGAAAGAGGAGCGTGCGAGGACGAAAGAGAAGGCCAAGGCTGAGGCTGAAGCTGGCATGAACACTGACAATGCGAGAGCTCACAAGGCAGCAGAAGCAGTGAAGAAGAAGCGACAGCAAGACCAAGAGGAGAGGGCGCGGATCCTCAAGCGCATTGAAGACGATAAATTGGAGCGTCGCATGCGTGCTGAAGAGCGTGAGAAGCAGCGAAGTGGCAGTCTCAAGGGCGGCGACGTTGCATCATCATTGGTGAATGCGCCACAGACAAAGCTTGCGTCTACGACCAAGACAGGTGGAATGACGGCTCTTCAAGTACGTCTCTTTGACGGATCGACGTTGAGATCACGCTTCAAGACGAGTGCGCACCTGAAGGAAATTCGAAAGTGGGTGGACCAGAACAGAACCGATGGTACACAGCCGTACACATTCAAGCAGGTACTCACCCCTCTACCGAACAAGAACATCGACGAGACCGAGGAGGACAAGGCTGTTGGAGAGCTCGGCCTTTCCCCCTCGTCGACGCTGGTACTTATACCCGTCACGAAGTTCACGACTGCCTACGATAATTCACAGGGTATCGTGTCGAGGTTCATTGGTTTCATTCTGGGCATTTTCTCTTGGTTTTTGGGTCTTTTCGGAGCTGGCCATGAACGTACTGAGCACCGAGGGTCTACAGAGGATGATACACCAGTCAGTTCTCGAGAGCAGTCCCGAATTCGGGGGTTCCAGAACCAAAGGGATCAGCAAAGAGATCAGCAAAGAGATCAGAAATTGTACAATGGAAATTCGGTAAGTCATAACATCACAGCCTAGAGTCATGAACTTGCTAACACCGTAAAGTTGAATTTTGAGCCACGACCAGAAGAGGAGGAAAAGGACAATTGAAGGGTTTCCCGTTTTGAGTGGGAGTGAGATCTTTTTTTGTGTTGTATTATACAATTGGCAGTGCTGAGATGTAAAAGTAGTGTTTCCCCCACCAGATCCTTATAAGCACGCACGCTGTCAGAGGATACATATCCCCGATGCTATTCCCTTTCCCATAATGATATCAAGTTTCCTTCCTCATTTCTCTTTACATGTCCTGCCGGCCCATAAGCTTACTGGCTGGAAGCGGCCTGGCAAGCCTTGAGCTGCTCAAGGTACCAGTTGCAGATCTGCATGTTTCCGTTATTGTCGTCCAAGCACTTTGTGAAGTTCTGGGCGACGCCGGCGCAGTTGTTCTGGTTCCAGGACTGCTCCTGGGGAGCGGCGGCCTGGACGGGAGCGGCAGCAGCGGGCTCGGATGAGCCGCCGAACATACCGCCGATAGCGTGGCCTACTGAGGAACCGATAGCGACACCGCTGAGAAGAAGTTAGCCACACGTGTTCGAAGTATAAGCTTGGTATGTGCTTTGAGAATCTTCTGCCCCGCAGCGCATGAAGACCTCAAGACACCGATTGTTGTAGATAGTCGGAAAAGGGATGCTTACGCAGCAGTACTGGCCATCTGGCCGAACAGTCCGGGACCCTGAGAACCGGCAGCCTGAGGAGGAGGATGGGCGCTGGAGGGAGCAGTAGCGGGAGGAGCAGCGTGGGTGGCGGCAGGGCGAGTCTGCTGGGGCTTAGGAGCCGAAGCAGCAGCGGTAGGGCGCGAAGGAGCGCGGCCGACAGATCGTTGACGAGGCATTGTGATTGTGGTTGTGGAGGTTGTTGTTGAAGCTGGAGATTTGGTGATAGCGCTGAAGAGGTACAAAGTTCAAGATGGATTATTATGAGGAGAAAGATCGGAAAGAAAGAATGCCGGGGATACGGGTTTCGGAGGCGCAAAGACAAACCAGTTGACCAATCACGGGAGGCAAATTGCAACGAGGGACGGGGAAGATTGGCCAGTAGGGCCTCGGTAGACGCATTTCCCCCAAATTCCCAGGGGTCCAGAGCTGTCCAGGACCTTCCAAGGCTCCGTTGACAGCCGCTGAGGGAACTTTTTAGTGGGCACCTCCATTAAATTGAGTCACGGGCTTGGTGAAGGCTACGATGGATTACGACCGCATAAACGGAGATATCGGGCATTTCACTTCCGGATATAACAATTGTCATAGTGTGAGTAAATCAGTCTCGCATCTTCATTCATAAATGATACTCTAGAGCGGTCTACTACACTGTATCAAAACCCTGTACTCCTTTTTCGTTACATATCTCATGACATTTCATCTACGGGGTGCATCTGCCCATGTATCGGGGATACAAGCAAGCGTCTCGCACAGTCCAAAGCTTGAGAAGCCATGCGAGGAATCTAGGTTGTTTGTCAGTATAAGTCGAATCAACAGCCAAGAGAAAACTTACCGCTCAGCTCCCAGACCGTAACCTCCGTGAGGAGTAGATCCGTACTTGCGCTGGTCGGTGTACCAGAAATATCCTGAGGGATCAATGCCCTCTCGCTTGTAACCAGCCATGAGCTCCTCGAAGTCCCAGATTCTCATGCTGCCACCAACGATCTCACCGACTCCAGGCATCAGAACATCAACGGACTCGGTCACGCGAGGGTCATCCTTGGCCTTTGACATGTAGAAAGACTTGATCTCAACAGGGAAGTGAGTAAGGAAAATAGGGCGGTTGATCTCGTCAGTCATGAGGCGCTCAGCAGCCTCGGCACTAATCCCTAGTCAGTTTGCGCATTTTGTGTATCTTGTGAATCACTTACATATCGTCGCCAAAGGTATGGTCGTTGCCATCCTCGTTCTTAATGCCACGCTCTCGTAGCCAGTCAATGGCATCGGCATATCGCATACGCAGGAACGGTTGAGCAGGCTTCTCGAAGTCGGGGTTGTACTTCTTGATGGCCTCAGCGGCAAAAGGGTTCTCGAGGGTCAGATCGATAACACGGCAAATGACGTGCTCAAGATGGTCGAGTAGGTTGTCGAACGTGATGAAGTCCAACTCGGCCTCGACGTGGGTGTACTCAGAAAGCTACGTCACAGTTAGTCTACTTGCGCAAGATAGGATATGTTCTCCGATATGTTCTCAGATCTGCGAAAAAGCAAGTACTTACATGTCGGCGGGTAAGAGACTTCTCAGCGCGGAAAGACTTCTCAATACAGTAACAGTCACCAAGGACGGGCAGAACAGTCTCGAGGTAGAGCTGACTGGACTGGGTCAAGTATGAAGTCTCGCCATAGTAGTCGAACTTGAATAGAGTGGAACCGCCCTCGACCTGGGTCTGCACAAGAGCAGGAGGGCTGACCTTCTTGACTTGCAGCTCCTTGTAAACGGTGTGGAAAGCATCCTCGACGATATCGCGAACAAACATGACGGCGGCAGGCTTCTCGTGACGCAGAGTAAGGTGGCGGAGGTTCATGAGGGTGTTGGTATCACCATCGACGGGAACGCGGTTGGTGAATGCATCGTCACCGCTGGGGGCCTTGGCAATGATTCGGAAGTAATCCGCACGAAGCTCGCGGTTGAGAGGGGCGTGGGCACCAGCGGGAACCTCCCAGAGCTCACCAATGATCTCGAGAGATGTCTCTCGTGAAAGGGTAAGGGCATCGTAGGTCTTGGAGAGATCTCCTGAAAGGAGGCACTGCATGTAGTTGAGACCGCGGCGCAGAGTCACAAAGATAAGACCACCTTGCTTGGCAACACGGTTAACGCGGCCTGAAACGGAGACACGCTTGACCCCCTCAGTAGGCTCGTCCTTGCTCTTTCGAAGGGTTCCAATCACAGAAGAGTCGGTCTCCTGGAGGGTGATTGAAACAGGTGTGGACAGAGCAGGGTCGTTGGTGATCTTGATCTTCTTGGCCTCCTCGAGGACGGCCAGACGGGCAGTCTCGTCCTGAGCATCCTTCTCAGCTCGCTTAGCAGCAGCTTCTTGCTTCTTCTTCTGGCCAGCAGCGTAGGCAACGGCCTTCTTCAATGCCGACTTGGCAGCGGGCTTGTACTCTTCATCATCCTTCTTCTTGACCTGGTACTCGGACTCGGCGCCGTGGCGGAAGTAGGCCTCGAGGAGAGACTTGAAGGGGGCGGACTCAGTGCCCTGGATCTCGGGGAGATCGCTTCCGGCTTCTTCGTCGACGTAGATGACCGCCATTTTGCTGTTGTTGTGTGCTGTATGCTTCTGTCGATGCGGAAACAGAAATCGAGGCCTTGGGTTGGAGGGGTTTGTAGTGCCCCGCGATTGCTCCCCTTGACTCACGTCCGATAATGGTGGGGTGAAAAATTGTTAGTCACTCCAAGTTTCGTCCTTATCTTTCCACCTATTAGTGCGATAAGAGCTTAACTATATCAAGAGTTACAATTGGAGGAAGATGCGACAGAAGACGTTTACAGACTGAGTCTGATCATTTATAGTTCTTTTCTTATCTTGAGTTTGTTGGTGGCCGGTCAATTGAGTCACATTTAATCGTTCACGGCAATGCGAAGCCCGGTATGACACGAGCAAAGGAGCTTGTCCGATGTAGGCTCCATTATCATTCGCGATATAAAGTCAAGTGGTAAGCGACGCCACAAGCATCGATAATCCTTTTCCAGTGAAGTCAGTCTAAGTCCCAAATCCCAAACGCCATGCCCCTGCTAAGTCAACATCCCAGGAGGCCATACTGCCCAGCCTCCAAGAATTCAATCCCTGCGCAGGTATCCCTCACAACTATCCGGGGTATCACTGTGAGTATCCCTCCTGAGCAATGTTGTTCAAGTGTTTGCATCAAGTTTCAAAAGGCACATTGCGCCGCCAACGAAATTTTCCTCTAAGCACATCATAGCTAGAGCCTTTCAGTTCTTCGACTTGCCCTTCTTTGTTTTCTTCTGCTTCTTCTTGCTCTTATCTTTTCCTTCAGCAGCAGAGCTCACCTGTGATGGAACAGGTGACTCCTCTGCTGGTCGCTTACGGTTCTCAACAGACTTAAGCAGAGCCTTTGCTCGCTCTTCTGCAATCTTCTCCGCAAGCCTGTTGCTGATTGTCTTGTTATCAGACTGTTTGATGGGTTAGCTGGAAAGTCTTGGTCATTTCGTAAGGGCTACATACCAGATCCGCTTTCAAAATACGCGCTGCAGCCTCTTGATTAACCGTCATAGAACGCGACTCTTCCGCTGGAGGAGACTCAATGTTCTTGATTTTACCAAAGTATTGCTGAATTCGCTTGAGTTCAGTAAGAACAGCCTGAGTTTGTGTATCAGAACCTTCCAATTTCAATGAAGCTGTTGCGAGTTAACGAATGTCCACACTGATCGCTGATTGATAGATTTTCCGAGGTCGCGTTGACTTACAGAAAAGAAGAGACTCAATCGCGTAAGCTGTTAACGAGAATAGCTTTGCCTTGTCCAACAGGGGCAACTCAGAGGCCATACCCTCGAGATTACCGAGCAGAGGCTGCAGTGTCTCCTCGAGATCATCTAGCTGATCGTCCAACCGGTCAAGATCGGGTGTGATATCCTTAACGTCTGTCATCTTTGTGTTGTTGTTGCGAAAATATGGATATTTGGAGGCGCGAGGTTAAGATGTTCACGTCGTCGCATGAAAGACTTCGCACAGGCGCAGAACTTTTGGAGCCAGATTAGGAATAGCGGGCTTTGTATTCATGAAGGGAGTAGATGCAACTAAGCGGGTTTGTTTTATGGCGGGGCCCGATTAAGATTCGACAACCGCAAGGCGAATACAAAGTACCTAACGGGTAAAAGATCTCGAAGAAAATGAGATTTTGATTAACTGTTCAAAAAATTCTCATGAAAGATTTCTCATCATCATATTCTTCTGGATTTAAGACGTCGGGTCTTCCTTACATGCAGCTTATACCGTCTCACCGGATGTAGAAAATACCTAGAACGGTATCGGAGCCTGAAATTGGCCAATAGCGGCGGCACTAAATTTCAGCGCTGATCCAGCAAGTCCTTTGGTCCACAGCGTATTATTGGTCACAGTCTAATTCTAAGCTCGAGGGAAAAAACGGACTCGCCTCTCGGAAGATCGCTCTTTTAACGCATCACTGACTTAATATCGGCATCACCACTCTTTCAATCCCACGCCCCTTCACGATTCTACGAGACGATAATACCGACGATTCATTTTGTACCCGAACACCGAAAATCAGTCGCCTTTTCACTTATCAGAACCCTCATGCGCTCGTGGGATCTATAGTCTCAAGCCCATTTGGCTACGAAGCCAACCTTACTCGTCTACCACTGTCTAAGCTACAGCCAAAGTGGCGATCCAGATGCAATCGCGGGCGACCGCTCAAATAGCCACAAATTCGGCACGATGGCTCCAATATAGCAACAGGGTCGGCTGCACGCGACTCTTTGCTTCTGCAGCGACACCAACACATCTTAAGCAAAAAGAGGCTGTTCCTCCAGAGCTGGGCGGACTACCGCCATCGCGGCCATGGCAGAGCGCCGGTGCTCAGGCTGGATCAGTTACCCCTACATCAACCAGTTCTTCGTCACAGTTTTCCATTCCTTCGGTAATTATCCCGGCCGAAGCAGCAAAATCTGGACCCGTACATAAAATCCATATCCTAGGCGAAGATGTGAGATCGAGATTTATCGCCCACGCATTATGCAGCGTTTACGATTCAGTTGAAATGGTGCCATTTCGCGATATGCCCAGATCGCGATATCGAAATGTCGAGGAACTACAGCTGGAAAGAACGAGAAAGTCTGCATATGCCGAAAAGAATGCAGCCCTACACGAGGAAAAGGAAGATAAGGAATATGAAGCAAGAAACACAGACGATCGCTCACATATTGACGAGCTTATTGTTACTGGCCGTGGTTTTGAGGCTGTGAAAGCGATTGCTTCTGTCAAAGACCGGATTGATGATAAGACATCGATTTGTCTCCTGAATGAAGGGATGGGGGTATTGGAGCAAGTTCGCGAACAAATTCTCGACGGAACACAGCCCGAGCCAAATTTCTATCTGGGACATATGAGCCATTCCCTGGTTTTCAACCGAAACAGGGACTCTGTTAAACAGTTGAAGTCTGGGCGAACAGTTTTGACCATGGCGGATGCGATGCTGGGCACGCAGAAGAACCTCCATGCATCTGTTGAGCCTCCCAGCATGATGCGATCGCTCAAACAGGCCAAGCAACTTCAAACAACATACAGCACTTACGATAAATGGCTTCGGTTTAAGCTCCCCTCTATGATGTTCACGGCTGCTGTCGAGCCTGTGTGTGTGCTTCTCGATCTGCCGTACAAGGGCTTGATGAACAACCGATCGGCGCAGAAGATGATGAACCTGCTACTGGAGGAGATGGCATTGGTGACGCAAAATATGCCAGAGGTGCAGAATTCACCAGAACTCATGGAGTTTCTCCGCGGGGAGGGTCTAAAGAAGTTCTGCTACCGCCGAATTACAGGCAAATCCAATGCCCCAAGTGATCTGCAGATGCGCATCAACAAGGGTCTACAGACAGATATGAACTACCAGAACGGGTACTTCTTGAAGCGAGCAAAGCTTCTCAACATTGATACACCTACGAATAGACTGATGGTGCAGATGGTCAAAGCAAGGCGAATAGAGGCAATGGAGAAGAGAAATAACATCATACCGGTCGAGGAGGCATCAATAGGGAATATTAGAGAGAGGGTTCAGCGCATACCACGGAGTCACATTATGTAGAGTAGGGCATTAACGAATCATCCTTGGCGTTTTGGGGAGTAGCATATGAAAGGTTGGATTGCAAAGAGAGGAGCATTTATAGTTTAAAAATAAACATAACCAATATCCCACAAAAAGACCAGATTGTGATGTGAAGGTTGAGGAACATCATGAAGTTGGTTGATCTTAAAATGTGCTTACGTGATCAAATTAAGCTGCCCCTCCACCAAACAACATGCAGAACAACCCCGCGACATTGGGCTGATCTCCTGGTTTACAAAAGCGTTGACGACGTAACATATCGGAAATCATGGATGACGCAGAGCTAGATCAGGTAAGTCAATGCTATAGCCATTATTTAGAGTCGGTCACTGACGTGGTTTACAGATCCGAAAAGCTCGTCTAGAGCAGCTCAAGGCCCAAGGTGGCGGCGGCGGAGGAGGCGGTTCTGGGCAGCAAGAACAGCAGCAGCGCCAGTGAGTTGCGCTTATATCCTCCCTCCTCCCGCAGCATCATACTGACCCCGTATAGACAGCAGCAGCAAGACGACGCCCGCCAACACGTCCTCCAGCAGATCCTTCACCCCGAAGCCGCCGACCGTCTAGGCCGCATCCGTCTCGTCAAGGAGGAGCGCGCAGTTGACATCGAGAACCGCCTTATCACCCTTGCGCAGAGCGGCCAGCTGCGACAAAAGGTCACCGAAGCGCAGCTCAAGGAGCTTCTGAATGCCATGTCAGAGAGCAAAGAGGAGGAGAAGATCGTCGTGAACAGGCGCAAGGCGTGGGACGACGATGATGATCTGGACCTGTAAGAGATGCTTATGATACCATGGAGAGAAGGATGAACGAGGCAAGATTTTAGGCAGGACCTGCTGTTATGCTTTGAGTGAATGGAAGCAAAATGAGTGTGATGATGAAGATTACCTACCTAAGGTGGTAGGGCGAATTTTGAGGATATGCCGATGAGCATGTTCACTGGGGTATATGGGTAATGTGTTTCACTGGATGATTGCATGGTGATATGCACCTTAAACTCAACATCAACGCTCAATTCGCAATTCTAGTCATCCAGCTTTTATACAGTAAAGTACAGATTTTACACCCAAGCTCAGAAGAGTAGAGTGAAGGCAGGGTATCATAGACCATGCTCTCTCAGCTCTTTTAGTCTTTTCTTCTCCTCCTTCTCCCTCTTCCGGACGTCTCTCATGTCGGGCGGTTGTTCAATGCCAAGCTCTTTTCTCAAATCATTCACGTCATCCTCCAATCTCTCTTCCCAGAACACATTAATAACCTCCTTACCCCGCGCTCCGTTCTTAAGAGCCCAAGGTAAATATGTTGAAGCAAATCGCTGTCTCTCACTCTTCTTCATAGTCGCTGCTGCAAAAATACTCAATCCCGTCATAGGAAGCAGCGTATTGGCGAACTCGAACGCCTTAAGGGCGACTTCGCCCTCGCGCACAATAGGTAGACCTGTAAGGGCGTGGTAGAAGTCGTGACACTCGCGATAACGCTGCATGACGTATGCGCACTCCTCGTTGTCGATGTAGCGCACTGCCGATCGAGTATCGGGGGAGACACCTTCGCGATCGAGCCAGCCGACATAGGCGCGGCCTACGGTGTTCTCTGGAAGTGCGCGCAGGGCATCAAGGGACAGGGTCTTGGAGGAAATTCTGGGTCGGGCTCGGAGAATACGGCGGCCTGTTGGGTCAGCGAGCATGGCGTCGCGGAGGCGGTAGATAAAGTAAGGCGTTGCTGTGGCTTCGCCAGTAGCGGCGATGAGATCTCGGAAGAGTTAGCAACAGATCCCAAGCGCATTATCAGGTATCATGAGACATACCGTGACGATAGGGATTAAAAAAAGACATGACACTGGCTCCAATGGCCAAGCCAGCCCGCTCGACTCTTGTCAGAGGAACATGCCCAGGATAGTTTGGCGGGGGGCGATTCAAGCTGGTGAAGCTCCGCGGGGAAGAGCAAGACATGCAAGCGATGGCTCTAATTGTATTATTTCCATGGCGAGCGGATCCAATTGATCGCAGTTTTGGTAGTGCACTTTCCATCTTGGCCCGTTATCTAAAGATGAAGTTTATGGTTCGATATGTTGATCTGGTGATGTTGATCGATAAGCTGATACCATGACTAAGCGACAAGAACGACTCTAAAGTAACGAATCAGAGCTGAAGGTCTTGGAGTGGAACTAGACAAACATCGAAGATAAGTATAACTTTTTTAAATTCGAGAACTGTGTACATACCTATTTTGATAAAACGGGGTTGATTTTAGTTACTTAAGGTGCTGCATCTCTATAACAGTCATTTGACCTTGATTGATTCCCTATCTTGTTGAATGATCTGAATGTGTTTTGCTTCGATAATAGAAGCCCCTAGGTTCCTCTCTCGGTGCGAACGTTAGGCATATTATCAACATTTCCAGAGAGTTGTGTGCAACCGAGCCCCAGTCCCGTTCCAAGCCTCCTCATCTGGTGTTTTGTCGGTGGGCGTTTCTTGTTCTTTTCGGGGTTCAAAGTCGCTGGGATGGTAGTCCCCGTCCTTTTGAAGGGTGCCACTCAAAAGCCATCGGATGATACTCGAGTTAGGTTGGTTCCCATTTTAGTAAAATACACATTTTAAGTAAGACAGATTTTTACCTATCAGGTATCAATAACATCATCACAAAAGTCTCCCATCACAATCGACCGGCTCGACAACCCCCAAAGCCTGCCGTGCAGTCATCACTAGGCAATTATATTAACCTCACTGAGGTTGGACGCGGCGCTTCATACAGAGATAAAAGATGCCCCCCAACACAATTAGTTGACTCGCCCACCTCTAGATGGGGTAATGGTAGTCGACTCTATTAATCTCGCCCAATTCGAGGACGGTGTCGATATGGACGCGTTCCTTGATGATAACCTGACAACGAGCTGGACTAGTCAGATGAACACACCTCTCTGGCATTCACCATCAGCAACCAGTAAGCAACTTAATCCCCTACTGATATAAATTTTCTTATTATTAACTCTTATTAGCCTACCACCCTTTAACATGCGAGACGTAGAAATGACCGGAGTCAAGAACTCCGATATCATTAACCTACTCGCGTATCCCCAAAGCAGTTGAGAATCTTGTACACTACCTACCTCTTTGACCAGAGTATGCACAAGGTGGACTGGTACTCATGTATAAATATATCTATCCTCACTACTAGTTATGGGTAACTTCAATAAGATGCTCTGCAATAATGGACTGATATATAAGCCGAGTAAACTTCCATGGTAGTTATGGAAATCTTTATGGCATCAGTTTCTTACCAGAGACTCTCTTTACCTTACAGATTTAGTCCCCAAATGCATTACCAGAACAATTGAACCCCAAGGTTAAGTCATACAAATCATCGTCTCTATCTCGCCCAAAGCAAGTACCGAATTCCACACCAAGTCTACCCTATCTTGCGGTTCATTTCAAGGTGCATAAGCCTCGACAAGGATACAACTGTTCCATTATCATCCAAGACGGGTATCATATCGGACCAGAAGCGATCCTGGGTACGCCAGCCTTTCAAGGTCCGAGTGAACAGATGCTCCCTTCGACTTCCACAACGATCAAACTCGATATTTCCAAGTTTGGGAAATCTCCCGCTATCAATCAAACGAATGATTTCGTCATCCAGTTCGGAGGCCAGCTCTTGATGCATCAACCGAACATCGTGTGCTTGTATGTGGCAGTGAAATGACTCCAAGGAGACAGGCAAAACCCCCGCCATGGGCAGTTTGTACTCTCCATGACCGACAAGCACTTTCCTCTCGATGGCTAGGTGTTCCAGGCGCTCCAGCTGTCGCAGAGATCCGATCTTGCCTACAATCGTATACGTACTGCTGTTGAAATTCAACAGAGTGAGCTTGACAAGGTTCCGTCCGAAATCTCTCAAGGCCTACCCATACATGTACAAATCCATAATCACACTGTATTTACTCTGGTAGGGTAAGTGAGGTCAGAGAGATAAATACAGCTTGTGCAGGTTCTTGCAGCGTGATAGGACGTGTTTCAAGAACAGCCCATCAAGCACGCAGTGGTCAAATTTCGCCTTGTACAACCTGGACTGATGGCCTTGGGCCCAAGTATCCTCGTTGTCGCCCTCAATGCAATAGTGGTAGGTCAAATAGAGCCGCTTCATCCTGGGAAGGAGCAGCATTCCTTTTACTACCCGGGTGGAATCCCTTTCTTGATGCGGACAACTCCATCTTACTTCTTCCAACGCCGCCAGATGATTTGCGATAGCTGTGTAAGTCGCCAACGGATCCTCCCGAGTCTCAACTATCTCTGTGCCGAAGATCCAAGCAAGTGGTCCAACAGTTGATTCGAGATTGTGACATAGATATTTGAGCCTTGGCATCAGGGCCAGTAGCAGCAACGAAACAACCGTCGAGCAACGTGCTCCGCTTGCTATATCCCCCAGCATTGGTTTGAGGCGCGTTGGAATGCTAGGAGACGCGATCATCTGTTGTAAACAAGGCCGCACACTCGAACTTAGTCTGAGAAATGTTTTTTTCGGATAGTTGGAATTCAGCAACAGCACGACCTAAGTCTGGACGCGCAACGAGCGTACGGGCGAGCTTCATAGGCCAGGTCGGCACCCTTCTCATTAAAGGAGGGAAAGGCACGATGGTCCGGTAAAGAACAGGCTGGGCCAGTCTGCAGAATTCCCTGCATACCAAGCATGCAGATAGGAGCGCGCGGGTTGAGAGGGTATCATTTGGGCGCTGACAGGAAGAAGTGAGGTGTGAAAAGATTTTGATCCAGAGTTCTCTGGGAAGTGACGGCATCTTGATTGCTAAAGATGAAGCACATATTAGCATGGCATGGGTTTCTATTCATCATTCATTCAACGTACAATGTGCTTGTTGCCGTTTCCTGTATAAGTGGGACGAATTCCTCGGTTTTCGTAACAGTAGTAGCAGAACTGCGAGTCTTCCAACCGCTATAGACTTTTAAGAAGAGGAATTTTGGTGGAATGCGATGCTTCAGGTTCGAAGAATCGACGTGATGTATAAATATGAACGATGGTGTACTTGTCTCGAAGCAGTGTTACTATTCTGCCCCCTTTTAGAAGGAAACTCTCTCTGTCGAAAACTCTCTACATCGTTATATGCTTTAATATGCATCTGGTAAAGTAATGCCAATGCATACCTACCTGGTACTTATCCACGTGGTATGAGAGACCATTGCCGTCTCTCCTTCCCAATTCGAGATGGAGTTTGGCGTGCTTCACCAAGGTTTCAATTACGCAATGAAAGGAAGAGCAGTACACGTGTTTACTAGGTAATACAGTAAGCTCCAGTCTTTCCGAGGTTAAATTCTTATCACCGGGTTAAGGGAATGAATACAATATGTAACTAAGTTGAGGACGCGGCTCACTCGCATTCAGAGACTCTTCATTGCCCAATCAATAGCACAAGGCTTATGATGAGGCAGATAATGTGAAGGTTATTCAGAAAAAATACTTCATCCCAGTGCCTCCATAACCACTTTTAGGTCTTATTATAACATCGAAGGGCCCGAGTGACATGCGTGGGAGTCAAACAACATATGCAGGAGGCAAACCTCCAGAGACGTAAATGTTTGAATGAGTTTTCTTTTAGACCAAGTAAATAATATTTCTATCTCAAGTCAACAAAAAGTTCCAGCCCTGAATTCATGGACTGTGCCTATACATCTTATATAAAATTCCTGCAGTCCCATACAGTCACATTGAGTATTACTTACACATGAAAGGAAGTAAAGCATATCCATTGATGTAAAAGCCTAATAACAAGCATTTCGTAATCTAAGCTTTACTTAAACTATGATTTCTTTGAGTTCTTCGCGAGACGCTGTGCCTCCATTTCCCTGGCATTCTTACAGTATGGACACTCATTGTTATGCTTCAATGACCAGCTCCATCCACATGTACCGCACACCTCCAAGTGTTCCTGTTTCACACATCGAGATTTTGCAGTCTTCTTGCATACAGGGCTACTCCTGTTAATTCATGTTATTCTCCAAATGGGGTTGGGGCCTCCAGTACCAGTGGTGAGTCTTGCTATCATCGTTGCCACGTTCCAACATGGTGGTCGATTGAGGTTTAATATTTCCTGATTAGACTAGATTGTTGACTTGGTAAGGGGAGTAATACAGGTGAATTCAATAGAACTTGAGCAGGAAAGAATGTTTACAGTCATGTAAATGCTTTATTTATACACAACTATTTGTCTAGAAAGTGTCGGGTTGTGTTCAGTCTGTTGAAAGACAGAATCACAAATTCTGTCGCACTTCCCACTCGATGCTTTTATTTGCTGTCCGGGCTCCCTTTCAAGTAGCCTTTGAGGGAGTGGCCGGCGGACAAACCAACAATTTCAGTGTTTTCTCCAGATAACCCCAGCTCTGTTCATCGTACTCGTTCTCTCCAATCTCAAAGAGAACACCAATAGCATCACTCCTATTTTCGAGTTCGAGGGCAACCTCAACAAATTTGCGACAAATATCCATCCTGTTCGTGGAGTTAAGTATCGCAATCCAGACTGCTTCGGCAACATGGGAGTTCTCGGTGAATCTCCAGTCTCCTCTCCAGGAAAGCGCCTTGCCTAGTTCCTTGTTGTAGTGCGCTCGATAGCGTTGCAGGGTCTCTGGGGAATCTTCATGCTCTTGTTCAAAGGGCCAGCCGTACATCAAAGGATCCCAGTCTCTGGTGATCCACCCAGGATATGAAGCATACCCAAGGTGTGGCGGCATGGTCCGACAAAGGTCCCAATCGATTATTCCGGTCACGTTGCCTTTGTCGTCTACTAGGACGTTCTGAGAGTCGAAGTCAGGTGGGCAGAGAACAAAGCGAGAATAGGAGTCGAGATCTGGCGAATTTTGAATGAGAGTCTCGAGCATTTTGCTTTCCGCTCGACCCCACACACTATCCTTCGCATCTTTGAACCGCATGTTGCATGCAAGAAATTCCATTGTTGAGAAGTAGGTGCGGTCGGCTGTGACCTGAATGCTGCCATCATCATTCTCAAGCCAGTGATAGATTGGACCAAGAGAAAAAGATCCATCTTCTGCTGCCGTGATGGAACCGATTTTATCAAAACTGATAGAATCGAACTGGGCCATAATGTTTGACAAGCTTTTCAGAATGTTGAGGCGCAGTTCCTCGCGAGCTTCTGTGCCATTTGACTGGTCAAACCAAACATGGGACACAGTCTCCCCAGGTAGAAAAGCCATACAGATGAATGGGGCACCAATTTCATTGTTGTTGGTTGGATCCCAGTCATAAATCTCGGGGACAGGAGCTTTGGTTTTCTGTCGAACGAGGCGCATTACCGCAGCTTGTGATGCGAGGGCGTCTGCTGCTGTCTTTGTCATTCCAGCCCCCCAACCCGTGGCAGGAACTCGAATCACAAGTTTCATGGTCTCCAACTCAATGATATGAACGATGTTGTACGAGCCAGACACACGCTTGACGAGTTTTGCATTGTTTGTGGAAACACAAAGCACCTGACTACCGATGCGGGAGGCGAGAGCGATGATATCGTCTTCTGGGATTCTAGCGAGAGGGCCAAAGACTTCGGCGTCGATCTCTGAGCCATCGCTTGAATCTATCTCCGATGGTGCTGACATTTTGACGAAGTGAGCGGGAATCTGAAATGATGCTTTCTATTGTTGATAGTAAAGAAGGAAGCAACGCCAGGCACTGATGTGAGGTTAGTGGTTGCGTTGATGGCTGTTGGGTCTAGAAGTATTTATAGATCAATGGCAAGTCATTGGATCAATGCATGCTTCGTGCAGATCTAGCGTAAATAACTCTGAATATGTAACAAACATGCGCCATGTTCACATCTGGCTATCTTCTTTGTGCGTTGGCTGAGTCTCGGGTTGGCCACTGAACAGGACATGGCTTGTATCACGTTCTCCAGCACAGACCCGTGTGCTTGCTTCCAACTTAGCTTTAACGTTAGTCTTGGTAGCATATTCTAGCCAACAAAGGAACATACAAGATACTGACATGACCTATCTTTTGATGATTTTAAACGGTTACCAACCTGAAATTGGCTTTATGGCCTGCTGTTAGGTGGAGCATATTGGTGACTGTTATCATAGCAGATCATCTTCCCTTCATGCAGGCAACCCGGAAATGCTTGAGGTATCGAATAATTCTAGATATGGCATTTTGCATTGATTTGGCGACTTTCTGCCAGAGGCTCATCTTACGAGCGAGGATACCAAGATCTTCCTGCCAGGCAAAACTGCTTAACAGTCATTGAAGCAACGAGAGAGAAAGACGGCCGAGTTGAACATACTGCCTATGCTGAAAACTTGGCTTTGGTCCAATAAGACAAGGACTTCATACATCGTTAAGTCCATAGCTCGACACACATGCTGTGAGCTAAAGAACGAAAACGTCGATAGTCTGAGAGGGATGACACTAACAACATGAAATGGAGATGAACTCAACAGAGGGCTTATGGGATTGTTGGGGCAAAAGTTAACCTAACTTCCTTCCATCCAGGCAATATTCCGTACCTAAAACATCTACCTTCGTATAGGCAGGTGCGCATCATTGGGGTTACTGCTTGGCACTGCTAGCACTGCCATGACACCGCAAAAGGGAGGCACATTCACTGCCCTCTGAGACCTTCCTAGATCAACGTAACTGCCTAACGATAAGGTGCAAGTCCAATGGCCTCTTACTAATCTGACGTTGCCATCAACGCTGCAATATCACCACTACATGCGACTATCGTGAACCAAACACGAGGTTCCCAACCCATCATGGAGCAAAGCCAGTATCGCAACACCACAGCTGAAGAGGCCATTCACCTCGAGAACGGCGAGGCTCATCCCCTTCGCGACAACCAAGTTCACAGCGAAAAGTATTTCGAGTTACTCAAAATTCGCCGACAACTTCCAGTGTCTTCAAAACGGCAAGAATTTCTCGATGTATATCACCAAAACCAAGTGAGCATATTTGTTCCAAGTTTCAGGGGACGTTAATGCTAACTCACAAATGTCATCGTCTTATCGGGCGAGACAGGCTCTGGCAAAACTACGCAGATACCTCAGTTCGTTCTGTTTGATGAACTCGCATCTAAGAGCTTGATTGTCTGTACCCAGCCCCGAAGGATCGCTGCCACTTCAGTGGCTAAACGAGTCGCTGCTGAGTTGGACGTCAAATTGGGTGAAGAAGTTGGATATCGGGTTCGCTTCGACAAACGCAATACACTTGTCAGAACCCGTCTGAGCTACATGACGGATGGCATGCTACTACAGCTTGTCAAAAGCGATCTTCACTTTAAGAAATACGTGTGTACGAACTAGAAGATACCTGGGTGATACTGACGTCTCCTGAAGGGGTGTGTTATCATCGACGAAGTGCATGAGCGCACACTGTCAACAGACCTCCTTCTGGCCCTCCTAAAACGTGCCTTGCCTCATCGCCCTGATCTGAAGGTCATAGTTATGTCGGCTACAGCTAATGCAAATAAACTTCTGAACTTCTTCGGCCAAGGAGGTCAATTCTCAATACCTGGTCGCATGTTTCCTATCGATATCCGGTACCTCCAAGAAGCCATTCCCGATTACGCACATGTTGCTCTACACACTGCAAAACACATCCACGAGACTTCTGCAGATGGTGATATTCTCCTCTTCATGCCGTCTGTCGGTGAAATCGAAGATGCGTGTGTGCAACTGCGAAAGGCTACAGAGGGTCTTGAGGTCCTGCCCCTGTACTCTCAATTATCCAGGGCTGAGCAGGATAAGGTGTTTACGCGGTCTTTCCATCGTCGATGCATCATTTCTACCAACATCGCAGAAACAAGTGTGACTATCGGTGGTGTTGTATATGTCATTGGTACGTTCATGGCCCCTATCAGCAGCTGTTTTAATATCAGCCTTAAATTCGACAACTGACCAAGATTACCAGATCCCGGTCTAGCAAAAGAGTCTCGATACAACCCCCGAACCGGTCTAGAGAGTATCTTTACTGCACCCATCTCACAGGCATCGGCTCGCCAAAGGGCCGGTCGGGCTGGCCGCACGGGGCCTGCCGTGTGTTATCGTCTTTACACAAAGGACGACTTTGACGAGATCCTTCTTCCCACAACACCTCCATCGATCTTGTTAAACAATCTTTCCGATATTGTCCTGCAACTTAAAGCCATGGGTATCGCTGATATCGCAAACTTCGACTTTCTCGACAAACCAGATCCTGAGGTCTGCTTTCGTGCTCTTGAAGACCTGCTCGCAATGTAACGCTACTGGGAACAAGCCCTTCTCTGTTCATCATACTAACTCATCCATAGGGACTACTTGGACGACAATGCAGAGATCACCTTGAAAGGCAAAATGGCTGCAAATCTCCCGGTTCATCCAGTTTGGTACAACGCCATCGCGATGGCACACGAGCTAGGCTGCAGCCAGGAGATGTTAACTATTGCGGCCATCCAAAGCAACCAACATCCTATATTTCTACGTCCCCGTGCCTCCAAACTTGCTGCTGATCTAGCTCATCAGCGCTTCGCATGCCCTGTTTCTGATCATATTACTCAGCTCAACGCTGTACATGCCTATCTCCAGACTGAATCCCAAGCTATTCAACTTTCTGGTTCTAGAGTCGATATAACTATGCGGGAGTGGTGCTCAGATGCTTTTCTTAGTATGAGCGCTATTGAAGAGGTCAAACTTATCCGCATGCAACTACGTAAATCCTTCGCCGATTTGTTCAAAGAGGACCCGAAGGCCGGCAGGTTGGAGAGCCCTGAATATGACAGCAACATTCGCAAAGCGCTTGCGTGGGCATTTTCTCATCAGGTAGCTTTCATTGATGATGGGGATGATCTCTATAGAGTTCTTCACTTCAACTGGCACGCGGGTATACATCCCGACAGCAGCCTTATAGGGATCAACCATCAGTGGATCATCTACGACAGCTTCGTCGATACCTTCCAACAGCACCTCACAACAGTCACGGCTATTGAACCTGAGTGGATCATGGTCAGTAATCTCTTCCTATTAACCTTGGCATGTCTGTATACTGACGAAACTCAAGGATTCCAACAATTTTCAAGAGTTGAGCTGGCGAACAGAAGAAAAGGAGGGAGATGCTGTGTACAGGATGCCACTTGCCAAAGCAGCGTTTGATGAGGCTTGTGAGAATTATCGCAACTCTCATGATCCTAAGATCAACTGAGCTACAAGTTACGAATATTTGGGCTCTTTGATGTTTAAATAGGGTGTTACTATCACCCCATTCGTATGTTATGTTCATACGAGGCTATATTGAAACGTTTATTGCACAGTCGTATCCATGGGCGAAGAAGAGGTGTAGCAATTGATAGTAGTAAATAACAAACAACAAATGAATGTCCGTTAAGAAGGCCAACATTCCAAGATAACTTTTATGTTGGTTCAAGATAAACCTCACAGTGACTTGAACTTAGCCACCCGAATCCCAGTGCAACAATTGAACAGTTCTCGGAATCAAGTTAAAAAGATTCATCCAGAGGGCGAATGTTTTGAGCATTCGAAAGAGTGAAATAGCAAAGGAGTGTATGAAGAGATCTTAGTAGAACCAGGATAGTGACCACCAACTCGGAGGGTCGTAAAACAATGAGTTGCCTTCTTAAGCCTCCTCGAGTAGAGCAAGCACTGGCACATTCTTCTCCCTCTTCTTCTTTTTGTCCTCCTTCTTTGTTAACTTATTCAGCCTCTCCCACATTGAGTTAAGACATCTCGGCCCTTTCAATGACTGTATCTTGTTACAACGTGTATGGATGATGTATATTTTATCCTCCTTCTCAGAAGTGAACAGGGCGATTGCACCGTTTGATCTTGGCCATTCTTTTTCTTCGACCATAGACTTACTGACCTGTACAGGTATCAGTTCTGGCTACATAAATCTGACTTGTATTCGATGGGAGCCCTTACCTGTCGTCCAAACTGCTGCCATTCGCGAAAGCGATCAAAGTCTCCCCACCCCAGGCCTACGCCTTTTGGGCGCCAGTGCCGCAAAGTATGGCTACGGGAGGTTGCTGATAGGAGATCAGGATCCATCTTGGGGAGAGAGGTGAATGTTGGAGAGTGGGAAATGATAGCTCGTTTCTGGTCGTCAGGTCCAAGCAAACGGCCGGGCTGCCAGTAGAGCTCTGGTGACTCTTCCAAGTTGTGTAATTCGAACTCATTCCTCGCCCCCTCTTGTGTTATCTTCGGCTGGGTGAGTGAGATGGCTCCTGCAGGTTTCTCCTCCCCGGGGAATACTTTCATGGCCAAACCGGATAGTTTGATTCCGCTTGAGAAGAAAGAGGCTGTGCTCATGGCAGGAGAATCGATTGGCTCAATTTCGTCTAATTTTTTGATCTTTCGCATGTCTGTATCACTCGGTCTACCTGCGTGAGTCCATTGTTTCTAGCCAAGGAGTTCACACAGGGCGAGTTGTGCCAGAGGAACTTTCTTGAACTCTTTAGCTCCGTCTACTTTCTGAACGTAAGTGAACAGTTCTCCTGTTGGGTTATTACTGGCTAGCAGTGGGCGCAGCGTTTGGCGTCCATCGGGAAGTGTCATGACGATAGGTCGATTGATAACACCAATTTTATCGTATTTGGCTTCCACTGATGCCATTGCGGTCATGAACTCCTCATGGCACTGGTTGGTGCCGTTCTCATTGCATACCCATGTGCTAGGATATGGGTCAAAGGCACTATTTGGTGGTTTGCTTGTACCAATCAAGGGGCCAGGGGATCTTGCGATTGTTGGCACTGAAGTTGAGGCAACATCCGGACCTGAAGGCGAAAGGGTGAGGCTAGCCTGCTCCGAAGCCACTGGCTGAGATTTCTCGACTTTCCTTTTAGTCATTGTCGATACACGTGGGATGCGTACACCTTGAATGCGAGCTCGTTTCTTCCAGCCGTTAGCATCTACCATCCACAGATCACCTACTCGACATATGAACACTCACAGAGATAAGGCAAACTGGACCAGTTCTTATGCTCACACCTTGTACAAACTTGCGGTTGAGGCAAGACCTTGCACTGTTGGCGTCGTCACCGAATTCGAAATGAACACGACAGCAGCCTCCATATGGTCCTTCAACCTCTGTTTCTGGCCAGTGAACTTCGGCAGAGAAGCCATGCTCGCGCAGTAGGTCTTCGATGTCTGTTTTGCCCGCGCTGCTGCTGATGTCCCAGATGCGAATGTAAAAGCCTTGCCCTTCAGGGTCGTTGCATTCTTTGCGGGACCGCTTCCGGCGTACCATGTTCACGATTTATTGGGCGTTTATGGGAAGGAGAGAGGAGTGTTGTTGTTTGGGTTGGGGAATCGATTATCGGGGTAGATATTCGGAGGTGTTGATTTGACGAATGTATTGTGAGAGACGAGTGTTTATTTGGGTGTGTGTTCTTGGGCTCCGTTTGAATGATGGCTTATATTTTGCGTGTGAGGTTAGCTCTTTGCTTTGATCGTCACCTGCCATCACTGCCAGCCTGGGTTGCTGTAAACAGATGCTCAAATTCCACCGCGCATGCCACGATTTGTCTGGCCTAGTGAATGACAATTGTATCTCTTTATTAATCCATCTCGGCAAGGTTTAGTTCCCATGATCATTGTTGGTTATGAGGTTGAGTTGTTGGCTTCCCTGACCCTACTCGATGTAGCCCCTTGGTCTTTTGCATACCTAGCTAGAGAGAAATATGAGCATCCAATCTTTGAAAATGGGCATATCTCGCTATCTCCGTGAAAGACTTTGCGTGTACGTCGAGCGGCTACTGTTGCAGAGGTTGGAACAAGCACTGAGGGTGTTCAATACTTGGGAATTTGTTAACAGGGCCCATCACCGAAGGGGTAGATACCATATTTCGTAGTCTCCATCACAAAGATTAACAATCTGGCCATGTTGATCTCTTTTCTGCCATTACACAGACGTTGGACAAACATAGTGCCGACATAAGTCGGTCGTAATAAGGCTTATCTGAACAAAGTCACTGGGCTCGCAAAACTTAAACAAAACGCTCTGTTGACGCCAATGCCTAACCTTACATCCATGAATATATGATACACGTGGGCAGTTGCATATCCCATTTTCCCTTCGACCCTTTCACTTAAGAACATACTTAGGTCCGCAACCTTTCCTAAACTCATCCTGAGCCTGGAGATAGAACAAAATATCGCAAGCAAGTCAAACTCTCACTTCTGCGGCGGTTTGCTCGCAAGTGACCTTAACTGAGACGTTGAAAACGCACGGCGCATTGGATCAACGCCGGGGTACTATTCTGGTCGTGGTCTCTTCGCTCCGTGAGGGTTACCCCAATCGCCGCCGCCCCCCTGGTTCTGGTTGAAGCCAAATCCAGGGTTGAAATTGGGAGGCATACCTTGAAAGCCTGCAAGACGTTAATCGTGTACTCATAGGGTCTCACTTATCAAGCATTGAATGTGATGACTTACCAGGCATGCCGTTGGGGCCCATCATGCCCATGCCCATGTTTCCGGGCATACCCATAGGCATTCCACCCATGGGGTTCATACCCATCATGCCTCCTCGACCTCCTCGCATACCACCAGGTCCTCCTCGCATGCCGCCTCCCATCATACCACCCCGGTTGTTGAAGCCAAAGTTGCCGCCACCGCCACCCATGGGGTTGTTGTAGCCACCGCCCATGTTGTTGTTAAAGCCACCCATATTGTTATTGTTGTTGAAGTTGCGGTTGTAATTGGTTGGGTTCATGCCACCACGATTGTAGCCACCCCTTCCTCGGAAGCCACCACCAAAGTTACCACCCATGTTGTTTCCACGGTTGTTATACGGAACAGGTGGCGCATGGTTCTGGTCCTTGCCTCGAGCTGGCGCATCCTTGGGGAGGGTCTTGAAAGGGTTGATGTTGGGGTTCCAGTAGGCTAATGTGACCTTTTTCGGGATACCTTGACCCTCAGCTACAACCTGCTCGATACGGTGTTTCGTAGCTGTTGATGCTTGAGGCGAGTAGAACTCGATGTAAACTTGTCTGCAGATACGGTCAGCCGTCTTTGTCCTGGCTCTCAGTTATCTAGGCTCTATACCCCTTGCTTTTGCCGTTGACTTTGTGTTCACTAAACGTTATCTCCTTGATCTCATCTTCGCAATCGGCCTCACGCGCCCACTGTCGAATATCATCGTCGGTGTTCCACCAATTTAACTCCGATACCATCAAGGAAGTTGTAGCAGCTTGATCCACTGGTCGGCCATCTTCATCCTGCTTTCTCTTGATTCCCTGTTGAGAGCCACCAAGGGCCTGGCTGGATTCACGGTGCTGGTCTGCGTGAGAGTCTTGAGCATGATGCTCGTCCATATTCTGGTCATCGTGGCTGTCCTGTCGGTGCTCGTCTTGGTGAGATTCATGGTTGTTGGTGTCGCTCTGCTGGCCGTCTTGCTGCTGGTCGTTGCCTGCATCGCCGTAAATATCGATCTCGAAATCTTCTTCGGCCATTTTAGCTGACTTAGTGCACTGTGCACAGATTAATGTCGTGTAGAAGAAGTCTGAAGAGAAACTGAGATGATATGATCAAATGTGATAATTAGGCTGCGAGTTACAAGAGTTTGGCCTCGGGTCTTTACACATAAGTAATCAGCCATTGAACTTCCCATCGCTATCAAGCACCGACCCCAAGGCACAGAAGCCCCGTATACAGGAAAGAAATGAATTGGACTGGAAGCTTGCAATACGTACACTCCTCGTAACAAGACTGGGGCCCTAGTATAGGTATAGCCTCCTGATAAGATGGTCCTTGACTCAAAAGATGCGATCTCGAGGACGAAGCTCTGTGCTTGCAATCCTCACTGTCTAGCTCCTGATATATCCTGAGCAACGCTCAGATACAGATGGGGAGCAATGGAATAGAGGATGCCGTCAGCCCGATCAACCTCCTTCTTTCCTATCCTTCGGTTTGGCGATCGAATACGGTCGGATCGTTCGCCAGAAATTGTCTGAACTACAGAGTATCTGTCCACGCGAAAGTTCGGACAATCAGCCAGTAGGGTCGATCGGTTCGAGTCAGTTTGAGTTTCGTCACTGATTCGGATCAGGCTCTAGCGACTTTCACCAAGCTCTGTCGCGAAGCAAACAAGCTAGTAGATCGATCAAAATACTATGTCAATAAGCAATAAAGTACTTTGAACCACTAACGATTAGTGTCGCGATAAGTAAAGCAGAGGAGATAAAATATGGAAGAAAGTTGGCGGATGACGGAAGATGAAGAAGAGAGCTTCACGCTTTCTTTTCTGGGGAAGAGCTTCGCAAGCAAAAGCACTGCAACTCGCGGAAGCTGGCGTCTACCTACCTAGCGCCTGCGCGTCTGGGCCCCGGGGAAATAAACTGGGAAAGGTCAGGCACGGAAACACCTTCTCTTCTCCACATGCAACTTGACTCCACCAAATTGTAACTAACTGTCAGGTCCCCCCAGGGCCTGGATCATCTCTCGGCCCGGGTTACCCAGCAATTGGACGCTGCGGGCAGAGCGGGCTGTGGAAATCTGGCCTTGCCCCCAATTGGAAATTAGGTAAGGCAATTTGTTAACACGTCGCATGGAGAGAGGAGAGGCCAGAGAGCTGTCCAGTAGCTAGGGATCACCGAAAAGAAGTCCCCTTTAACTTCAACTTTAACCTCAACCTCAACCTCAACCTCAACTCTCCTTTCTTCAATCAACCTCCCCGCGACCCCGACTCAATTCGACGACTTCTCATCAGCGACAGCATCTTCGTTCTTTCGCGCAACGTACTTTTAATAACTCCCCTTTTCCTCCTACAACAACCACATACAAAATGTCCGACCAGGTTCAAGAGATCCTCGAGGTTCCCTCCGAGTTCGTCAGAGACGGTGTTCAATTCGTGCGACGATGCACTAAGCGTACGTCGGATATGACGCATCTGAGTTTCGTTTCTCTTGCTAACATACTACTCTGCAGCTGACCAGAAGGAGTTCCTGAAACTCTGCCAGGCCGTTGGTGTTGGCTTCCTCGTCATGGGCGCCGTTGGCTACGTTGTCAAGCTGGGTACGACCTCCAATTACCTTCCACACACCCTACAACCTCTAACAGAACTACAGTGCACATTCCCCTCAACCACGCTCTTGTGGGTAGCGCATAAACGGTCACACGATCAGCCGATGAAGAGAATCTGGATGGTGGTAACTTGGTTATCCAAAAACCCGCATGGCGGGAACGAGGGCGATCATACAACTTTCTTGCTGCGAGTACGGTCAATGGGGCGGAGTTAATGAAATTATGGTGGGCACGCGACACACTTCTATGCTGGAGTTCCACCGAGCGCCGTGAGGATGGGAAGGAAGATGTGCTTTCACGTCCAAGATGCTGTCTACATGGGATTGAGAGATATCCTTTACGAGAGAGCCGGCTAAGGTGATCAATTGTACAAATATACCAATGCTATTTCTGCAATCTTGACTACTCTATGCCATACGTCGAATTATGATATACCTCGGGCTGCTCCTTGAGCACGTCGTTAACGCTGTGGCCCAGTGGTGGGTCTCCCTCATCGTCGATGTTCTCATTAAAAGAATGCAGAGTACAGGTTCCCCGCGCCATGTTGTATCCATTCCAAGCAGAAGCTGTCAAGGGTGTTAGCTCAAGTTCGAGATAGACATGTGAATAACGTACCAACGAGAAGTGGAGCAGTAGGGTGCCAGCTCGCATCTCGAACGCAAGTGCCCCAGTTACCTGGGTCGTCAAAATGGTAGAAGCGATGTCGATTATCCATCTGTCGTGTGCGCATTGTTGCCTTCTTGACATCCACTACTCCAGCCAGGCTTGCGTCCATGTTCCAGATGTATACTTTACCATCCGTGCTTCCCGAGTAAACATATCTTGAGTTGGTTGACGCTGGAGGTGAAAAGTGGCATCGAATAAGAGTTCGAAGCACCTTGTGACCTCGGAAAGTAACAAGTGAGTTGTCGTGGGGATGGACGTCCCAGTCCTCGTCGTCATAAACGCCACCTCGGTAATCGAAACCGCTGGTGCTTACAGTCCGAGTGGGATCGAGCTCGGTATATCGATCAGTCGACATGGCCATCCGAAGGTCCCAAAGCTTCATGCTCTGGTCCTTGCCGTTACTGAGGATATATCGCCCGTCGCCCTTGCTGTCGATGTAAGTCAGACCCTCAATGTGACCAACGAAAGCGCCAGCTTCTCGGTTATCACCCATGCTTCGTCGATCCCAAACCTTGATTGTCGTATCGTCGGAACCTGAGTAAAGAATGTGCGGTGACATCTTGTCTGCGAAACACACAGCGTTGACATCATCCTGGTGACCCCGGACATGGTGCAAAACTGTGCGTGACTCGATATCATATACAACGATTGAAGCTGCACTTGTTCCAGCCACTAGCTCTCGTCCATCGCCTGAGAATCGAACAGACCATATACCGAAACCACGTCGTCCGTGCCACCCTTGCCGAGGAGGGCCATCATCCAGATCCAGTGTATAAGGGTCCCCGGTATCATTTGGATCTGTTGGGGCTATTGAGACCATGGTCTGAATGGAAGTATAGGCAAGCCATTTGTTGTCAGGGCTCAGAGATGCATCTGTGAGTGTCCATTGTCCCCAGGGATATGCGACTGTCTTGTAGTGCTTCCAATCATATGGACTGGAGGTGTCGTACATTCGAACTTTGAAGTCTTGTGAACAGGCGAAAAAGAAGTTGCCGTCATCAGAAAACTGGCCGGAGTACACTGGGTCATCGAAATGAACGATCTTTTCCGCTCTTGTTTGTGGTAGTAAGCTCTGAATGAGGAGTCAGGTAAACACATTCTTAACAGCAAGGTCGTAGCATAACATACTTGGTTAATGAGAGCATTATTCCGTGCCCGGTCCTCCCGATTTCCCAACGCCAACTCCCGCTCCAGCATCCTCGTAGCAAGGCGCTTCTTGGCTCTGAAGTTGTAGTCATTTGCACCAAACACTCCCGATCGCATAAGTTTCATGCCCTGTTCACTAGGGATTTTGGGGAAACGGTTTGGGTCCTTGGGTGTCCGACGTCTCCTGTAAGGCCAGTGCAGGAACTCTTCGTCGTCGCCAGGGTTGTCCTGGAATAAGACACTAGTGAGATCCGGGTTCTGCATCAGGGCCACGAGTTGTCTTCTTGTTAATAGTCCAGTTCTGGCACCAGCTATTCAATCATCACATGTCAATTATGTCTTTCCATATCGGTGAAGTTGTGGCGAGACTTACTCCGCACTATATTCAAGAGGCGTCGCGCACCATCCTC
The DNA here is from genome assembly GCA_900312805.1 of Fusarium torulosum. Taxonomy (NCBI): domain Eukaryota; kingdom Fungi; phylum Ascomycota; class Sordariomycetes; order Hypocreales; family Nectriaceae; genus Fusarium; species Fusarium torulosum. The sequence continues at coordinate 119,136 of ONZP01000351.1, forward strand.
CCCGTCGATTTCCTCGTCCTCTTCGTCTTCATCGCCATCTTCTACAAGGACTTCAAATTGAATACCACCATCAGCATCTAGGCGATACGCTCAGGAACAATGCTTGACGGATTGAATAACATTCAGACTTACCTTGGAAAGCATCTTCATCATCATCCTCATCTGGCTCATCCTCAAAATCGGGATCTTCCTCTTCGTCTTCATCTTCCTCGTCCTCCTCTGCATGATAGTACCATGCTGGCCCTGGTGATGATTCACCAGCACTTTCATTGGGGTTTTCTTGGTCATTTTGACTCTCCGAAGGAGGCTGCGAGCTCCTCTCTCCCTCAAGAGGAGCCATGTTTGCTTTGTTTAAGATTTAGCAAATCGCAGATCCGAATGATACTAGACAAAGAGTGCTTGCTAAGCAAGATGGTTGGGACGGGCGATACGGTGAAGGTAGTTATCCGGTGTTATCGGGATGGTAATAATCAGATAATTCACAGAGTATATGGAGATTTTCGAATGAAATGGCAATTCACAACGGTCACAAATTGCTGATGAATGTCAATGATGCGATGAGCTCGATGCTTTGATGTGTCGTTGGGTGAAGTTAATGGGGGAGCTCCCGGAGCTTGTGACGACATCGCCGGAGATAAGATAAGACCCGATAAGCTACCCTGGACTTCCGGCCTGGGATGGTAACACATTCTCGTATTGGAAAAAGTATGAAAAAACCATGAGACAAATGATATCTGGCATTGTTCAAGCTCATCTATTTTGATCAAAACGTTGCATGCCAGTACTACATACCGGTTGTTGTGCACAAAAGTGACGTTGAGAAGAAGTCTAGTTTTGTATGTCAATGCAGTTATCAGGTGTAAGTTTACACACCAATACTCAGATCTTGCACGAACTTTGAACTCACTGGTGTTAAACCGTTACTAGGTAGAAAAGCTCGAATAATTCGTAGGATGACTACAAATGTTACACCCATTGAGCATAAGCATTGCAGGACGAATGTCTTCCTACCATAGACTGAAGGTAAACTCAAGACCAGAAAGGTTACTCCAAGGGCCCAAGCATTAACCAATCCATTGTCCTGAATAAGAGCATCGTCTTCAGGAAGACCGGCATCGAAGTAACCTACCACTAGTCCATGTCTAGCTTCTCGTAAAAGATCCGCCATAATCGATAGTTGTCCAGGCCGTCTCGAAGGTTTAATGGGTAGTGTCGAGATGTACGTTGATAATTCTTAGCCGTGTTTCCTCTAATGCAGAGGGAACAAACCCGTCGCAACAAAGAGCATCCCTACCATAGCGACTGAGATGGCCTTAGCTATTTAGATCGTCCTTGCTTGAGTACAATGACTGACGAATTCGGGAAGCTTCAAGATATGCGCCAGAGTCGGCTTGGAGACTTCCTGGAAGAAGATGACACCAATTTCTGTAAGCCAAGAATACGAGAGGAGATAGCTCCTGTCCATTCTACCAAAAACGTCTCCCCTGCGTCTATGTTCCAAGAAACAACTGTGAGGTCAGGGTCCAAATTTCTGCCGACATCCGATACTTGGCAGCTTGGACTAGAGGCTTCAATGGAGTTCCAAGATTCTGCTGATACGGCAACTCGGTGCCTCGATTTAGAAGCGGGTGAAGTGGGAGGTCTTTTACTAAGATCATGAGACTCGTTATTATTCACAGTCGCGCTGAGGAGTACTATCAGGAATTTGCTTTTGCCGTGCAGCAAATTAATGAGTGGTGTTGTTTCTGAGAATTGTTAACGAGCGACCCCTGTTTGGCGGCATGGAAAAGTCACAATGGCCCCTGAAGCATGGGTAAAAATACTTGGCCATTAGGCATATTTAGGCTTAGCGTGGCTCGGCTGGGGCCACGTCGCCGCAGATGAGACCCTTGTAACCATTATTTTAGGCCCAGTCTTCCCTGGGGGACTGCAGCTGTTGGGAAGGGAGAGTCCCGTCTCCTTGTTCTATACGGAGCGGATCTTCCATTTTTGATTTGCCCCTATGTAAACCCAGGCCAAACCAATCCAAAGCATCCAATTCAATATCCCAAACCTCAACCCTCATTCCAGTTTCAACTTCTCAACTCCTTTTTGTCTCTGAAAGTGCAGCACTAAGTCAGCGTGTAGCTTAATCTTTGTACGTTGTTCACTTTTGTAAGAGGTTCGTTGTGCCTTCTTTGGCGTCTGTGACTTTCTGGTGTCAGCATCAGATCGTCACTCCCTCGTCGTCTCCGCAAAGTCTATTCTACCTACGTTACACGCGACCAACCGTCGCAACGCAGACGGCTACAAACCTATCGACCAACCGTTTATACAACATCTTGATCGTCCCTACCACTTGCGGCTGCGACGCCGACAGGTTTTGCGACCCACCGCCCTCTCTACCTTGCGTCAACTCAACGATAACGATCACCGCTGCCTATCATGAAGATCCGAACCAAGCACTCTTCTTTGATCCTCCTTCTCCTACCCGCCGTAGCAAGTGCGCTTTCCTCTCACGACATTGCAGACCTGCCTGCCCCTGTCGCCATCCCAGAACAAACCGAAGTTCTCCCTGAGGCCGGCGTGAAGCGTCATGATATTCCTACAAGAGATGCCCCAGTGGATGGCAAGGATGGAAAGCCTCACCACGGACCATTCATCGACATAGATGACCATAGAAAGACAGCCGCTGTGATTCCTGACGCTGAATCTAATGCTGCAGGTGGCCCCGGAACTGGCACCGAAACTGTTTCTATTGCTCGTAGCGAAGCTGAGGCTGGAGCTGGAGCTGGAGCTGCAACCAAGGCCGACACCAACACAGAGTCTCTCCCTGTGTTGAAGGGTCGACCCGATGACCCGACAATTGTTGATGGCGAAAAGATCCCGGAGAGCAACGATGGTGTTATGTTCGACACCAACCGAGCCCATCCCCAAGAGGGCACAACTGGCACCGAGGGTGGCGTGACTGAGAGGTACAAGGCTCGAAAGCTTGAGGAGGATCTTGCAGGCGAGGAAACCTTCAGGAAACCCTCATCACCTAAGGAGGCGCCCCCTCTGCCACATAGTGAAGAGGAAAAGATTCGTGCTTCTGGAGACAAGGCCGTTGTGCCTGATGCTGAGGCTGGTAGTGGAAAGACAGAAGATGTGGTGCCTAAACCTGCCAAGCCTGTCGTTGGTAGTGACGAAGATCATGATTATACTGCTGGCCTAGAGGTGAGTGACAACCGCTGTCAAGACCATTCTAGCATAAAGACTAATAATTACGCAGAAACCAGCCGACCTTCCTGACCGACCTATTGGACAAAACAAACCTGTGCAGGATTCTGCAAAGACCGAACCCGTGGATTTGAGCCGGGGAACTACACACGATGCACACCACGACGAAGAGAGCATCATTCAACCATTCCACTCCTTTGTGCTGTCCTTTACTATGATTTTGGTCTCCGAGGTTGGTGACAAGACCTTCCTGGTCGCGGCTCTCATGGCCATGAAGCACGACCGTATGGTTGTCTTCACTGCTGCCTTTGGTGCTCTTCTTGTCATGACTGTTCTCTCCGCCGTCTTGGGCCACGCTGTCCCTACTTTGATCCCCAAGCGTGTGACGAGTTTCCTCGCTGCAGGCCTCTTCTTCGTGTTTGGCGCCAAGCTCATGCGGGAGGGTATGCAGATGGATCCCAACGAGGGCGTCTCTGCTGAGATGCACGAGGTCGAACAGGAGCTTGCAGAGAAGGAGAAGGAAATGGGCCGTAAGCGAGGCAACTCTGTCTCCGCTCACACTCTTGAGATGGGTATGAATGGCAACGGCAACGGCAATGGCCGAAGGTCCCGACCCAGCAACCGCCTCATGTCACCTCCTCGATCACCTTCTCAGTCTCCTGTGCGGGATGCCCGCTCTGGTTCAGGTGCTGTTTCTAGCGCTGTGCAGGGTGCTACAAACTTGTGCTCTCTGCTGCTTAGCCCTGCTTGGGTTCAGACTTTTATCATGACCTTCCTTGGCGAGTGGGGTGACCGAAGTCAGATTGCTACTATTGCCATGGCTGCTGGTCAGGACTACTGGTGGGTGACACTCGGTGCTACTTGTGGCCATGCTATTTGCACTGGTGTTGCTGTTATCGGCGGGCGGGCAATTGCAGGCCGAGTTAGTCTGAAAGTTGGTAAGTTTATATCACATACCTCTTTTCGAAACCGAGAAACTAACATCTTCCAGTCACTGTTGGCGGCGCTACAGCTTTCCTCATCTTCGGCGTTATCTACCTCCTGGAGTCTCTTTACAGCTAGGGGTGCTACTCACAAATGCCAAAATTTCTTTTCTCTCTAATAGACTATGGTTCACGCAACTGTCGTCATTTGAGACCATTTGCCTACTACTTGACGCCTACCTCGTTGTAATATCTAACGACCTGTCTCTTTTTCACACAAACACATAAAGGGACCAAGATCCCCTGGTGTATTCTGCTGGGACTACATCTTTTGTACAATTATTGGGACTGAGACTATCTCAGCCTCTTTCAGTTCAGTGCGGACACTGAACCCCTTCGCCAAGACGTGGCTTGAAGGATGGATGGAGGAATGGAAAATAAGAAAACAGATGCAAGGGCGACAGTGCATAAAGGGAGAAGTAACTGTTCGTCTGTTGTGTAAGAAGTGGAGGGAGTTACATGCGAGAGGCTGGGCGGAACGAAAAGGGACGAGCTATGTAAACCATTATGAGCTGTAAATAGGGACATACCTCAGGCATGTTCGTGATGAAGTATTAATGTACGATGAGGCATTGCAAGACAATATTGGTGCGCTTTGTGCAAGAAACTGATAGTCTGGCTTATATGCATTGACTATGGACGTCATCGACGAGAGGCTTATCAACGATACTGCCCTGTTGTAAGACACGATATTTGAACCACAGGAATCACTCTACCCCCTTGCCATTCATTAACATTTGCCAAAGGTATATCCACCGTCCTTCCTCAACCAGCGAGCAGACTTGAGCACCCTTTTCGTTCATCTGACCACATCGGCAACTAAAACACAACTTGGACAACTATATCAGATAGGAGCAGGCAAGACCCTACTCTCGATACGTTTGGCAACTTTGGCAAATATCCCCCTTTCGCGACCTTCCATATTTTTTTGATAGACTCCTTCGGCCTTCCTCCCCCTTCCACAAGCACAAGGCAATAAAAACAACAAAGCGAGAAATAGATGAAAAACAAAAAATAAAACAAAAGTACTGCATACCCTCCAAGAGATAGCCCGTCTCCTAAATCTCCAAGGTCGGGCATACATATGTGGTATCTGACAGTCATCTTCAAACATCTTGTTGGCGTGCTCTCACAGATCGTTACTGAATCAAACAAGTTTTCGCGACATGTAACATTGGACTGGTGTTTTCGAGATTTCTATGCTGGAAAAGACTCGCTTCCTTCGAACGTTACCTTTCGTCATTCGTAATACACCCCATTATATCATGAAGTTTTGGGGTATCGTAGTCTGACGCTTAATCCTCATCCTCTTCGTTAATTGGAGCGGGTGTTCGTCGCTCCGTACGCCTCTTGGGTCGTCGATGTCGTGAGCTGCTGATGTTGCTTGCTGAATCGTCAGGCATAATGTCGGCATCATCAAATGCCCAGTCGTCGTCACTGCCTGGCTCACGATCGTCATCCCCAGCCCAAGCTGGGCGTTCGTAGCCTGATGCCTGCGAATTGCCGGAGTTGGGGCCCGACAGAACATCAATGCGACGGCGATTTTGCAAGTTTTGCATCAAGCCGGCACCTCGTTGACGTAGCGCATTGCGGACTACTTCAGCCTTCTTGTGTAATTTCTCAAAGGCATCTTCTAGAGTCTCCATGCCCTTGTAAATTTCTCGCTCAATCTCTGCAATGGCAGCCATTTCCATCTCCTCGTCGTTCGAAACAGCCTGTCGGGACCCAGGGATTCCAGTAGTGTTGACGCTAACAAACGAGGCCGGTGTCGTGCCTCTTGAGTAAACCGAGAAAGGAGTCGTGTTTCTCGAGCTAAATGAAGAAGAAGCTCGAGGCCCGGGACTCATCGTTCGCGTATTGTAATAAGCACTGGCAGGGGTAGGACCCCGCGACTCAGAATGAGGTGTATGTGACACATCATCATCAGCTCCAGACCAGAGGAAGCCATCGAATCGACCAGAAGTGAGTATCTCCCATTCCGAATTGTTAATGTTGGAAAGTGCAACCAGCAGGTCGTGAGTATGAGGGTTCTTAACCAAGTACGTAGCCGACTCGGCGTCTCGTGGTGCCTGTGACAGCCTGTATAGTCGCTGTAGTGCAAGGCCAGTCTTGATGAGCAAGTCTGTTCGAGGTCGATGTCCCGGCGTAGGAGCACGAACAGATGACCGCAACTCCTTGGACCCGGTCATGATAGCGTTGAAGTAAGGACGGTCCTCAGGTTCAAGGTTCGTGAGGATAGCAAAAGACAAAGTCTCATCGTCGACGTCCTGAGGGGGTGGCACTGGGGTTTCTCCAGTGTTGGATAGCCATCGGTCGACAGCAGTTCGGACCTTCTTCGACTGACGAAGGTAGTGCTCTCTAAACTCCTCCGCAATATCCGGGTCCAGTTGGACGGGTGATGCAGGTCGAGGAGGTACATCACCGGAGATTTCGGCAGCCTTGGTGCCGACTTCGGCAAGATCGAAAGGAGGCCACTGTGGGAGTTCAATGCGGCCACTCACCCACTCCAAGACATCGCCCCAGTTGAGACCATCATGGATTTCGTGAGGGTTATCGCACATAATACAAGTGCAGCCATGAGGAGGTAGGTCGCGAGAGAAGACGTTCTCGAGACGGTCTAGCAACCTACGAGCCACAGAACGATGGCCGGTAGCGACAGCAATTGAGCCCTGCTTACTGAGTACTGTGTTGTACTGGTCGAGCAGGTTATGGAATGGAGCAAAGAGGGTATCTGTACCGACCATAGGAGGATTGGAAGGACGTGTGCCGTTTTGGCGAGGCAGCACAGAGAGAAAGTTTTTGGGGGCTGTATAAGCTAGGCCACCGTTTTGAAGCAAATAGTCGACACGCGGCATATCATGAACGTCGAGCGCAGGCGGCGGCGGTGGAGGTGGAGGAGCAATACCAAAAGCGGACGCAGGCGTCGCCGTTTTCGAATGCAAGTTTGAATCGACATCTTCAACGTCGACAACGGAAGGAGTCTCGCGTTTGGTGTCGGGGTATCCGTGAGGGAAAGGAGCCTGGGTTGGTGTCCTGGGAGATGAATCCTGAGCGCTTGAAGGAGAGGAGGCGCCATCCACCTCATACTTTCTGTGACTACGGGTAGAGGAAGTTCGATGCACTGAGCGATGGGAGGAACTAGACGTCCGCGAATCAGAGCGGCGAAGCTTGTCTCCAGAACGAATCGCTGAGGATTTGACATAGGTAGCTTGGCTCGAGGATCCAGACCGGCGACTGACTCGGGAGCGTTCCTCATTTCGTGATGCTGATCGTGAATGACCGGAATGTCTCGACTTTGGCTTATCGAGAACAGATTCTTCGGTCTGGAATTCTTCTGTTGGTGTCCGAACTCGAGGCGTTCCATTCCTGGGTGTTTCAACCTTTGGTGTTTCTTCTTCGGCAGCTTCTTCTCTCAAAGGCTCCTCTGGTGCTGTCTCATTCACAGTAGGTTCTTCGGCATCCTTGTCCGCATTCAAGTCAGTTCGGGGTGGACTAGGTGGCGCATCCGGCTTGTTGGTATCGGATCCCTTGCGAGATCTCGGCGGCTCAGAAGTCGCAACATCTGTGGGCTCAGGAGTAGGGGGGCTGGGGCTATGCTGATGAGGCAATGCTAAAGAATCGCGACTAACGATAGCCTCCTTGCTGTGTGCCTTGCTGAAAGATGGGTAAGGCCTTGAAATGCGCTCAGATAGAAAGGAAGTGGCTGCTGTGGACGTTCTAGCCATGTCCGAGCTGGCCAAATCGCTGGTCGAGGCTGTGCGGTGATGGCGGCGCTGATGCTCATCGCTGTCCCTTTCCCTGCGGTGACGATGGCGACGACTGGATGTGTGAGAAATAGTGTCGCTGCCCTCGCTGAGCTTGCTTCTAGAAGGTCGTGAGGTGCGATGTCGGCGACGCTCGGGGTCCTTATCCTTTTCTCGATCATGATCTCGGTCGCGGTCTTTGCGCTCCTTTCGTTCGGATTTTGAGCGGCGTATCTTTTCTTGCGATCGCTCATCGGCGGGGACCTCGACGTCTTGGTCCTTGGAGGACATGGTGGACCATGAAGCTGTGGTGAGGGTATCTTATGGGGTTGTTATTTCGCAGTTAATATCGCTGTTGTCGATAATTCCAAGAAGGGCCCAAGAAAGCGGTCAAGAATAGTGGGCGCAAGAGAGGGAGTCGATAGTGATATCTTGTGGAATGACAGAAGAAAAAGTGAGGATGATGCAAAGTGAGATTCAGGCTCTCGAGAAAGAACGATAGTGTGTTGGGCAATCCCTGGATACAGCGAAGCAAAGCAATGTCGTGGAGAGGGGAGGGTTGTACTGTAGAAAGCGAGGTGAGTCGCAATTGGCATTGAAGAGAAGCTAAGCGCAGTGTCAGGCTCGGCTTGGTTGGTTCCTTCCCTGCAGCAGAGTCTCAGGTCAGGTTCCGGTCTGAATCAGGCACTAAGGCAGGAGAGAAGGACCCCTCGAGACGTGGACTTTCCTTCGACCTTCCTATTCTTCACCGTTAGAAGCACGGTCGATAATGTGATTCAAGCCATTAACACAATATTTCCTGATTTAGAGTCGCCTATTTAGCTCACCAGCCCACGATTTAGAAATTCGTTTAATAGGGGATCGGGGAGCTTGGACTTTAGCAAGGGATTCAACGGTGATCAGCTAACTGTGACACTGTATTTCGTAGGTACCGGTACCTCCTTGTAAGGATTCATCAAAAGATGATGTCAACTCCTGGAACTCCTGGGCTTTGATAACCCCCATGAAACAAGTTACAATCACAAGCAATCATCGCCCGTTTCTATGATAATTCGTCACCAAACCAACACGGCCACCACGCATACGCAATCTTTTTTTATCACACAGCCTCGACTACTAATTGACGCTCCCGTCTATCTTCCCGTCTCCCGTGTCCCCAAACTCTTGTGGAGCCCGCCTTAGGTTTGTTCAACAAACCTAAGCCAAAAGCCGGGCACACCCAGTAAAGAGATTTACAGGGGACGAGGCGGGAGGTTGGAGGCTCGGCATTGGCTGACGACCAACCACCTTCAACGGCTTAACCGCCTGCGCCCCCCTGGTAGAAGGATGCCCATGGAAGCCGTCATTAAGTTAAGGCATGAGAATATTCGATAAATGCTCCAAAGCTAAGATCATTTTCTCGAAGCGCAAAATCATGCTAAAATTCAAGCATGACTCGGGAAGATGTCATCTTTTTAAGACTGCCACGCACCGCATTCTCCATCTTACCGACCCATATTCTCTGCTTAGCGGTGCTGCCCAATATTTCAGCCATCAAGCAGATCCAATGATTGATTAAGCGCGCATGCTGTCACGAGATACTCCAAACATCCATTCAGAGCCAAACACAACTGACAGTCATCCCACTATCAATCGTGATAGGTTGCCGAACTTGCATGCACACGTATCACTTGCATATTCGCTTGTGCTTCTGAAAATAGTTTGATCGTTCTCTTCATTCATTGTATCGATCCTAGTCTATTCCGATACATCTTCGTTGTCTAAGTGTTCCAGCGATGTGATGTAATGCATCACAGTTGCGCTTCCTTTTTTCCCAATCCATCTCATTCAAATTAACGCCAATTCCGTTTATCACTTGCGCTGTTACTTGCAAAAGTTTCGTAGAGCGACACACCTCCCACGTAAAACGTCTCAGTGGGTAGGTTGATGTAGCTTGCGGGTATCTCCCTCGGTTGATTCCCGAGATAATTCGTCAAAAATCATCATTTACAGGCGGTCGAGAAGACCGTTGCTCTCGAGGAGCAGAACAATCTGGTGCACAATGGAGCGGACGTTCTGCTTCTCAAGGTCAACAACAAGGTCGGGCTTGGCGGGGGCCTCGTAAGGGTCGTCGACACCAGTGAAGTTCTTGATGTCACCCTTGCGAGCGGCAGCGTAGACACCCTTGCGGTCGGTCTTCTCACAGTACTCGAGGGGAGTAGCGACGTGGACCAGGAAGAAGGGGCCGGACTTCTCGACGAGCTCACGGGCAGACTTGCGGGCATCCTCGAAGGGAGCAATGGGGGCGGCGATGACAGCGGCACCAGCCTTGGTCAGCTCAGAGGCGACGAAAGCAATGCGCTGAATGTTAAGGTCACGGTCCTTGCGGGTGAAACCAAGCTCGGGGGAGAGCTCGTGTCGCACGTTCTCACCGAGAAGCATAGAGACGGGACGGCCACCACCCTGGTTGAGAGTAGCCTGGAGAGCACGAGCAATCTGGTCCTTTCCACTGTTCTGGTAACCAGTCATGAAGACTGTGAAACCCTTCTCGGCAGGGAGAGGGTTCTCCTCGCGGAGGACTTTGACGACCTCAGGGTAGGAGAACCACTCGGGGATCTCCTTACCGGTTCGGAGACGGTGGCGGAGCTCAGTGCCGGAGATGTTGAGAGTGCGGGTGTTCTCGGGGATCTCGTTGATGGGGAGGTACTCGTCAGAGTCGGGGAGGTAGATCATGGCCTGGAACTCGACCATCTTGATACCAAGCTCCTCCTGGTGCTCCTGGACGAGGACCTGAGCATCATAAGGACCGTAGTGGTCCTTGCCCTGCTTGTTCTTACCGGGACCGGCGTGGTCACGGCCGACGATGAAGTGGGTAGCACCGTGGTTCTTTCGGATAATGGCGTGCCAGAGAGCCTCACGGGGACCTCCCATGCGCATAGCAAGGGGAAGGAGAGCAAGAGCGGCCATGCCGTTAGGGTATCGGGGTAGGAGAGCCTTGTAGACACGGACACGGGTGAAGTGGTCAATGTCACCGGGCTTGGTGAGACCGACGACGGGCTGGATGAGGACGTTGGCCTGCTGAGAGCGGGCGGCGCGGACCGTCAACTCACGGTGAGCACGGTGCATGGGGTTTCGGGTCTGGAAAGCAACGACCTTTTGCCAGCCGAGCTTGTTGAAGTGAGCACGGAGCTCAGAAGGAGTAACTAGTCGGTCATGTTAGTGTCATGATGCGTTTTTGCGGTGTCTGCTATCACTTACATCGGAGGTCGAGGAAGTCGTAGTGCTCGAGCTTGTTGATAGCCTCAAGCTTACCACCAACGTAGAACTCCTTAGCGGTGTCGAAGAGGTACTTGACACCGGGGTGAGTGTCATCGTCGCTGCCAAAGACCTTCTTGGCCTCGTTGACCCTATAGAGAAATCCGTATTAGCTACTAATGGCCTAGTATTCGCCGAGTCCTTCAGATGACCTACTTGTCAGGTTGGTAGACATCCTCAACGGTCAGGATGGCAAGGTTTCGGTCGTCACGGAAGTCGCGGAGTGTGATGCGAGCACCGTTCTTGATGCCGAGCTGGTCGATCTCGGCCTGGTTGACATCGAGGTTGATGGGCATGGAGAAGAGGGCGCCATCAGCAAGACGGTTGTTCTCAACAACGCTGGAAAACTCTGTTAGCTCATGATACAAGCAAGCGCATAATATTGTAATTCAACTTACCCATTGAAGTCCTTCTCGGTCATGAAACCTATAGAATAACTAGTCAATTGCCATTCTCACCCACACTCATGATGAAAAGATTCGCCTGTCGCAAAGCGCGCCGGG